>JAOTAX010135357.1:0-17694 GCA_025629825.1 Erythroxylum guanchezii | reverse complement strand
ATATATTATGACGGAGTTATTTAGAGGTTAGCAGTACACTGGGGCCCCTAAAATTTAAAAAATTAAATATTTGGACCCCCTATCTTAAATTTCTGGCTCCTTCACTGATGCTGGATTATTATAAATGACCTCAAACTATATCACCAACATTAGTTTAGAAATAACAGTTGAAGATGTACATGTTCTATGAGTCTTGAGGAATTAACATAAAAATGATATTGCTAGCAGTTGAAGATGACTTCCATATACAAACCTTAGCTTCTACTCCAACACTATTGGACAACGATTCAACTTCAAAAGCAATCATCGAAGCCAAATCTTCATCAATTGAATCCTTTTTAGCTAAGGCTGTCATAGAATTACCAGGAAGAGTGGGACAAAGGTCAGATGACCCTTTAGAACAAAGAAGCTATTACCTTTGTAGCCAAAATTAAAAGGTATTAACATTTTCTTCACAACACAAGTCTTCAACTTCTGCAATAGGTCATGATATTTACAAATGTCAGCTAGTATAATCATTCCAAATTATTTCGAGTCCTAAAGCATCACTTTTTGTTTCCTATCTTCTTAATTCTCAATGCAAAAGGAAGTTCTTTTCCATTTGTGAGCTGAACTGTCTCTTAAGTTAGGTTTCGGTAGACTAATTATGCAAAACTAAAACACTCACACAAGTCTCTCTTGCTTTTTTTTAAACAACGAATATTTGGAAATGAAAGATCTTTTAATTTTCACAAAATAATATTGAATATAAAGTTAGAAGACAGAATAATGGGAAAAAAGATAAAGAGTCCAATATTTTGAGGGTAAAATATAATAGATTTAAGTTGTGCAAAAAGACAAATGAACTAAAAACTTGATAATCTTAAGTGAAAAAAACAATTTAATCTATTATTCACTATAAACAAATAAAAAAAGAGGAAAATTTGATTAAGTAGTTCTTACCAAAAAGAAAATATCAGTATAAAAGGATTCTCAACACTCAATATTAAGCTCTGTAAAGGCTTGACAAAAGATAATACCTTCTTTTATGTTTTGGGTTAAAAGTTAGGATTCCTTAAAAAGAAAACATATTGAGGGTGTTTGATCTGTTGGCAAAACAAGCCAAAGGGAAACGAAACATTGAGCAGAGGATTAACCTTGTGCAGATATAAGCTCGTATCTTCGACTTCCAATACAATGTCGCTTGGCAATCCTGGCACAAAACCTGCAAGAACCCTAAACGTAAAAATATTCCATTTCTGTTTTGAGAAAACAACTAGATTGGTGATGGTGTAGAATCATACCAAGCTTGTCCCTTGGATCTGGGTTTTTCATCTGGCATTTTCGATGCTTTATTGAATTAAACAATAAGCTAGATTCATGTGATTGGAAGGTGTTAGATTAAAATGGGTTAGATCACTAACCTTGATGCGGAAGCAAATTATTACTAACCTTGATGCGGAAGCAAATTAATCTTTATGCCACTTTCTGCCCATATGATTCCAGTCACAGTCACAAACACAGTCTCCTTAGTGGCTACTAGAGTCATCGTAAGGATCACACCTCAAATCTTGACACTCAGATGGTCAATATGTGAGAGGACTGGTATATTGAGAGACTTTAGGGTTTTTCTTTTTCAAAAACCTTATCTTCTCTACAGTCTCATTTCATCCATTTAAATAGGGTTTTCCCTTATAGTTATTTTCTCAACTGCTCCCCAAAAATAGGAGAGATCTAGGCACTCAATCAACTACTCCTCAAGTGGCTGTTGTGGTCGTTATAAAAAATACAACATCTCCCACTCGGCCACATAAGCCATGTTTGTCACAAAGCAGATTCATACCAATCTATTTCTCACGTTTTATACGCGAAATGAGGTGTGCGACCAAAAATTAACTAGTAGTGTTATATCAAGTCACCATCTAACTAACATAACACTTTCATAATAACAATGCCCCAACTCATCTGAGATCATCACCAATATCATACTTCCCTTTATGCTATAACGATATTATTTGATTATATACACTATATAATCACCCGGGCTTATATGGTAAAGACGGAAGGATTCTTCCTTAGACATATATGGTATTCCATCTTAGCTTGATTGCTTTCCTAATATATTTCGTTGGACCGTATACATCTTATCCTTTGAAAAAAATATTAAAGTAGTGAAACCAAAGCCTTGACTTCATAACACAATTATGAGTCAAAGGGCATCGTACAGACATAAATGTCTATAAGGGTCATACAGTGACAAAAAAAGGAAGCTAATTGTCACTTTGTAAAAGGTCTTTATATAGCACACACAATATGACATGTGTGTCATGGTATAGCTCCTACTATCTGGGATACATCACTATTATGTACCATGCGAATTATAAGTCTAGATCTTACCAAAAATCTGACCCGAGCCACTTGATCGACACACTCAGTGCTTGACTTGACACTTGTGAATCGGCTAAAGGCTTTAATGTGAAATAGTGTATTTCACATTTGACTTCTCAGAGTTTCATCTTAGACTTACTAAGGAAACTATACACTTTAATCACTAACTATCCATATAACATAAATATGGAGATAACCCAATATTATATACACTTAGTGTTAATATGGTTAAGTCTCATCCTATATGCTACTCAAGCATTAAGGCGATTACTCGTGTGACAGGGTCAATCATAAGTGGTAATGGTTTAATGTGCCTAACTACGCAATCGTATACCAATGAACATTTAAATGAGGAAAAAAAATCAAAATATATTCCATAAATGTTCAATACAAAAGGGGAAAAAGTTATGCCCATCACAAGAAAAAGATTGATCTGAACAACTAAACCCTACACAAACCTAGAATCATCACATGAGCTTTGAAAGAATCTCTGGGTATAGGTTTAGTCATGGAATCAGCAATCATCTTGTTAGTAGATATATTCTTAATGGCAATCTCTTTCCTTTTAATAACATCACAAACAAAATGATAATGCCTTTTGATATGCTTGGTCTTCCCATGGAATTTTGGATCCTTCGCATACTAGATAGTAGCAATGTTGTCACAGAGCATTTCAACAGGCTCATCAACTCTCGGAGTGAGGTGGAGAGCCTGAAGAAAGCTTCTCAACCAAATTTCCTTTTGTACAGCGAGACAGCTAGCAACGTACTCTGCTTTCATAGTCAACAAAGCAATGCATTCCTGCTTCTTACTACACTATAATATATCCTCTCCACTAAGGACAAAGGCATATCCTGAGGTTAACTTGGACTCATCCTGGTCAATACCTCAATCAGCATCCAAATATCCTCTTAACCTTAAATCTTTGCCCTGGTAGCAGAGGACTAGGTTACTTGTACCACAAAGGTAGCGCAAGATTCTCTTAACAACTTGCCAATGAGTCGGTTCAGGGTTACTCTGGTAGCGACTTACCAGGCTAACCGTAAAGCATATATTTGGCCTTGTTCATAACATGGCATACATCAAGCTTGCTATGGCACTTGCATAAGGAACCATGCTCATTTTCTTCTTATCTTTATCTGTTTGTTGGCAGGCTACCGGCTCCAGCTCGATCCGGTGGTCTACTGCATGTTTAGGTGGAAGTGCCTTTGGCAACTTGGGCATTAATCAAGGCTTAAGGTTAGACCCTTCTCAACCGGAGTGTCAACAGGTTTAGAATAGTGCATCCTAAGACGTTCCAAGACTTTGTTGATCTATGCTTCTTGACACAAACCAAGAAGTTTCCTGGGACAGTCCACACCTAGGACATACCTGACTTCACCCATATTCTTCATCTCAAAGACAGTGGATAGCCACTGTTTAGTGGCATTAATCATCTCTAAGTTGTTTCCAACCAATAGTATGTCATCAACGTATAAGGAGAGAAACATAATTCCTTCTATAGTTTTTTTGACATACACACAATAGTCTTCATCCACCATGGACAAGACAAACGAAGTAATGGCTTCATAGAATCTGAAGTACCATGCTCTGGAAGATTGTTTAAGACCATATATCGATCTCTAAAGATGACGAACTTTGTCCTCTTGACCTTTTGAGACAAACCCAATAGGTTGATCCATATATACACTACAAGAAAACAATAAAAACGTTGCAAAAGGTCAAGAAACGTCGTAGAATCACATTTGCGATGTTTTTAAAAACATCATAAAAAACGTCGCCGAAGGTTGTGTAGGGAAATAAAACATCGCGGAAAACTTTGACATTTCGCGGCGTTTCGAAAAAAGTCAAGAAAAGGTCGGATAATCCGCAACATTTTAGTAAAACGTCATGGATTGTAACCATTTGAACGACGTTTTTTAAAAACGTCGCAGAAACCAGCAAGCAATCTGCGACGTTTAGGGAGAAACGACGCGGATTGTAAGTAATTTAATTTAATATTTGTAAATATTCAAAAATATTTTTATTTTAATAAATTTTCAATTTTAATAATTAAAATTTGTCTTTCATCTGAAAATAAATTTAATTTTGATAATTATTAAATTTTAATTTGAATTTTTTCTTTTCATTTATTCGAAAATAATTTTAATGTAACAATTATTCAATTTTAAATATTATTTCTTTTTTCGTTAAATCCAAAAGTAATTTTCAATTTTAATAATTTTTTCTTTTATTTTGTTTCAATATTCTGAAAATAATTTTAATTTAATTATTATTCTAATTTAATAATTTTTTAAATAATAAATTTTATAAATCTTATTTATTTAATAACTATTCAATATTATTTATGGAGTTTATTTATTTAATAATTCTTCAAATTTTTGAGTATATCGTTAATTTTAATAATTAGTCATGTATAACAATAATTTAATACGTGTAGACAATTTAATATTTAATTGCAATTCCCAGAAATGTCATAGTATAGTAATTAATATAAACAATATGTCATAAGTGTTTAATATCAATATGAGTACTTATCTAATCTAAATGAATATTATGTGTAGCACATAAAAGTTCCAAGACCTTTTTTTGTTGTTTAACTTCGATAGTTAATCGATCCTGCATTTCTTTAAATTTTTTCGTCAATTCATCGACTTTAGACTGTAACCCCTCATTAAACCTTCTTTGACTCCTCTAATTCGTTTCGAAGTCTCTTTTTGACCGAAGGCTTCCCTTGTGGTCGAGCCCCAATTCCCATGCCAAAAACATAATCTGATCTAGTGCCCAAGACTTTGTTGCACACTTCATCCACTGTCATCGAATGACCTTGTTCTATTAAATGTATCAATTTGTGACACATTAATTCCTGAAAAAGTAAGAATTAGTAAGAATTAACTACAAACACAGTCTCATTTAAGAAATATTTGTAAATGAACTATGTGCTCACCTATTTTTCTTTGCATTCGGTAGTTGTCCATTGACCTTTACTTTCATCATAATGAGTGTGATACAATAGCTTCATCCGATCACACTCTTCTCCATCTCTATCACTTTGTTGTATAGAAATATATTACTAGTAATATTTATTATAAATTTAGAAATGTCAATCAAAGAAAAATATAATTAAAAAGATAATAACTCATAATCTCATGTCGTATCACTACAAAGACCTTGGAGCTAGAGTTTGGTTGACATTTAACCTGACTCCTAGCCAAGTTGGCTTTTTGACTTTTTTTTCTAATCGTACACTTAACAAAATCTATTATAACATCTATAAATCACAATTCATAAATACTAAAATATAATCAGTTGTCAAAAAAGTTGGGAAATTAAGTTTTTTGATCAAATAAACTAGCCTTTGTAGCTGATTACTCCCAATATTCGCATAAATCCATCCACTCTGCCATTGTGACATTATGCAGCTTAACATCCTTTCCGTGCTTGGTAAAATGCTTTTTAAAAACTATATCTTTGATCTTTAGACCTTAAAGCAAGAAACTTCTTCACAACAGCATGTACTTCGTTATCAGTCCTTATTCCCTTGATTTCCAACTTTTGTTGCAAAAAATTATAAATTATTGGTCAAAGCTTTAGGCATATGGAAAACATGTACAAATTAGATAGTTTTATAATATTTACGTCTAACTTATCAAGTGCAATGTCCAACTCCTCATTAGTAAATTTTTTTCCATTTTGTTTTTATAGGTAAGGAAGTTCGGGATACCACACCAATCTTACTTGATAATTTAGCTGACTGTACGGAGTTGGTTGGTTGTCCTTCAGCAGGGGAGATCTTTATCTTTAATCTCTTACCTATTGCCATATTAATCCTTGCCAATCCGTGTCCTTTTATGACACCCCTTGTTTTTTTTGGATCAGTCGTGGATCCTAAAATAGCAAAGGAATAATTTATAATTATCATATAATATACTCTTAATTGGTTAGATAAGCAAAATAATTTAACGTAATAAATTTCACCAATGTGATGTGAAAGATCATACCAGCAGTGCTTGCAGAAGAAGAGCCCACAGTGGGAACAATAGTCCGATTTACTGGTGTCTGATAATCAAAAGCTGGAGGCATCTCTTGAGAAGTTGATGGAGAACTAATATTGCATCGCATATTCAAAATTTGTTCATACTTATCTCTAGGATGAGTAGTAGGCATAGATATGACCTCTCTTGGTGTTAGAGTAGGCTCACAAGGTGCAGGTGTATGATCTTGGGTCTGTGTATGAGCAGATGGCTCATTAGCTACACTTCCAAGAAATTGACGGTACCGTGACTGCAGTTGTTTCGGTACTAAGCTGCTTGGTGCAACCTTATTCTTCTTCTTGGGTAGACCAGGTCCCATATGAATCACCTGCATTCAATTCGACAATAGATTTCAAAGTAATATGCATAAACCATATTTAAAAAAAACAGCAAAAACTGACATGCTTTCAATTGATAAATGATTCAAAATTCTTATTTCTCCTCCCCAAAGAAGGAAGGTTAAGATGTCTTTCGGTGGGGGACAATCAATGTTCTATGCAAATAAACATAAATCCAAATCTCATTATGTAAGCTCATCATGCTTTTCTAGCGAGACTTGGTTGAGTATCGAATAAAGGAAAAAAGTTAACTTTTATCAAAATGAAAAAAACAATGGTTTAGTCACACTATAGAAAGAATCAAATAGCTAACAAAGCAAGTTGGGTGAATAATTTCATTGTTTGTTTCCTTTTAATTAATTTGATATACCAACAGAGTTATTTTGATTCAGATAGTAGCACGAGGGCAGCTATATATGTAAAAGCATAGAGAATCGACACAATGGCATACTCAAACGGAAGTTAGGACAGTTAACAGATACAAATAATGTGTCTACTCTCCTCTATACTTTGATTTCTTTTTTCTTTTACTTTTTAGTGAATCCTTGTTTGTAAGTGAACTAAGCTCCTTGTCTCTCCACATATGTTTGCAAAAGAGTTTCATTGTTTGTAGTCATTTATTAGCAATTCAATAATAAGAAAAAGTTATTCAAGACCAAATGCATTTGACTGTTCACTTGATTTATGTGTTTGTTTCAATTCCTAGATGTTTCATTTACTTTCAATGTACTTTTTATTTTCAATCTCAATTCAAAGTTGCAGTAGCCCCTATTTTCAGTTTATAGTACTCATTGTATAAACTTAAATGAAATTATAATATGGTACAAAACAAACCTTATATTCTACTTTCGAAAATAATATAAATTCCCCCACTACTAGGAAGGCCCTTGTTAACAGGTAGAACAAATCAATCTGAAAGCTAAAGCTTCGAACTAGATGGACAATGGGGAAAATGAAACTATAGGATTTGCATATGACGTAAATAATATAGTTAAGTAAGTGATAAGCTACATATGACAATCTTAAGCTCATTAAAGGTGCAGTCAAATCATATATGTATACAAGTTATCCTCAGCCAAACATGGAAATCAATTGGCAAGAATTATAAAACAGTTAGTTTTGAAGAGCCAATGGGTGAAGAACATGTTCAAGAACATATTGGTGACACCAATAAGGAACTCACTCAAACTCCCCTTCTTATACATTGTTTTAAGAAAAGCATGAAATGTAATCATTTTTCTTGAGCATGGAAATGTCCACCTTAGATTTAGGCTTGAACTCGAGTTTGATAAGTTTTTTCAAACCAACAAACCAAGAACAGTCCAGCAGATCAACCCAAAAACATTGACTACATCTACTTGTCTTGAACTGTTGAGTACTGATTATAATGTCCTAATAAGCAAAAAAAAAAAAAGTAATGAAGAATAGTCCAAAATGTCATGACATGATCTTAAATTACAGACAAATTGAGTTATTCATCATAATAATATAATATTATGTCAGACAAAGCAAAAACTAAGTTAGTCATTATTTTATGGAAATGAATTGATTGCAGTTTACAAGCAACCCACAAATTAAACTTTAACTATTAATATATAATGTAAAACAATCCAAAATATCATAAAATTAAGCATACAAGCAGGAACTTGTATCACCTAGACTCTAAGACAATAGCTCTCACAGTTGTTAAATTAGCCCAACAACACCATCTTTGGTGGATAGTTATAGAAACACATTTTGAGACAAATTGTAAATCAAATTATTATCAATATAAAGTAAATAGAAATCTAAATTAGCATAATGACAGTCTATTACCTTTTATATGGATTAATGAAGAGATAGATGATTGTCTCTTACTTTGTATTTTAGTACAATATGCAAAAACAATAGTTGAAAACAAGAAATCGAGACCCTAATGAACCCTTATTGAAATCCTTATATTGAAGCCTAATTGAATACTATAACAAAAAAACTCTAGATTGCAAACTCATTTTGAAAACCCCTCACTAAAAGCCCTTTATTGGAAAACATTGACAAGAAGCCCCTAATTGAAAACCATAATAGAAAACCCTATATAGAAAACCATAAATTGAAAATTTCTAAATTGGTACCCTAATAGAAAACCTATAGCAAAAATTCCTTATTTGCAAATGTATAAGAATATGGGTAATTAAGGTTTATTTCATATATACATAATGATTCTTTCCCTTCTCTTCTCTAAGGCATAAGAATAATTCATATATACATAAAAAGATGTTTATTTTTTCTTTTCTCTTTATGTGGGCATCATGTATATGATTAATGTGATGTTGCATCGCATATAATGTTATATGGTTTGGCTATATCACACTTTTTTGTATGTTATATGGTACAAATATGATAGGTGTTATGCCATGTAAGACTTAATATTCCTATACATATCATTTTCCTATTCTTTATTACCTTTCTAATGGAAAATGACTCTAAGGATATAAGTGAAACATAAAAAAGTCATAAAACAAATTAAGCAAATATGGCATTTCATTTCTCTATTTATGTATGAATGCAGGATACTTACTTTAGCGAAATTGCATAGAGCAAAATATGGCATTTCATAGAGCAAATTCAATAGCTATAGTATGAATGCAAACAAACCAATTAATAATCTAGCAACTTGATACTTATAAGTTAGCATACCTGGTTCTTGTTTTCCAATGGCTCCTCTAACTATCTCCTCCTCACACTTGGAAATAGTATCTATCATAAAGCACAATAAATTAGAACTAAACTTTTCCAATTGAATGTATAAAATATTATGAACAGATATTGTTCAGTATAGTAACCACCAAGTTAATGGACACACCTATTTTTAGGTTAGACATGCGTATGTTAATGGACAATTTACAACTTTTAAAAGTAGCGATAAAACATTCTAATTTTTACTTTTTTTATAAATGTAGCCTAAAGGTTACTTCAATGGTGAACGATTTTAATATGACTCACCATATCAACAGACCTATTAAATATATGACTACCATATGACTTATTAATATCACGTTTGATTAATTAGTAAAATTAAAACTAAAACTCTCATATCTCATTTTCCTCGTTCTATGCTCAATGGACTTACATGCTCTTTTCATAACCACCTTTAAATGGATAAAGGAGACCCCACTAGCTCTAGGCCGTAACACCAACCTTAGTACGGATATGGCTTATAAATAGAACCTAATCTGAGTTTGGTAACTAATAACTTTGTGATTATAGTTTACTTTGCTACTTGATGTACTTCCTCTTGCTAAGTTTTAAGGCTGATGTATGGTGTAGGCATCTATCTAGTTAAGGAATAGGTTGCTTTCTTTCTTATTAGTTTCTTGCTAGGAATTTTCTACCCTAATCTTTGCCTTGGGATGGTTTAATGTTGTATCTACCTTTAATGTGTCTTTCTCTTAATTTATTTTTCAACTTCTCCATGATAAGGAAAATGAAGCAAGTATATTACAAAACAAACACATTCATAGTGAAGAGATCAATCACAAATCACTAAATAATTTGAGCATATTTAAGAAGAAATCATATACTAGTAAAAGGAGATAAGTCACCAAAATAATGAAGCCAACTAAAAAACATGAAAATCAAAAGAAAGAAATAAAAAAGTTAAAGATAGAAATATTCTTTGAATAAAGCTTTGTTAATCGTACGGATTGATAGAAATAGTGAAAAATGTTATAGCATTTTCTTATACTACAACATTTTGTTTAAACTTGTTATATAAGCTGAAAATGTTTTAAAATAACTGCTTTTAACTAATTAACTAATAATTATTTACAATTGACAACAAATTAAACTAATACATTTTACATCCCCCTACTCTCAAAATGGAGCTTATTGAATGTCAAACAAGCCCAGTTTAGACAGAAATAAGAAAAGGATGGAATAAATAAGGGCTTTATGAATAAATAAGACATATGAAGAAGAATTGATACATATAATACATTTTCAATTCTTAACTTTATTTAAAATTAGTTATTATCACAATTTAAAAATAAACACTCAAACAAAAATGCAATTTTTATTGATGATTAAGATGCATATCCAAACCTTGCTCTTACAGTAGAAATGCAAACATTTAGATAAACACATAATCTTTTTAATCATATGCATCATTAATCAATCAAGTCATTTACTTGAATTTAAGATTATAAGAAAATTGTTCTGGCATAAGTTATTCTTTTTGTTGTGTTTTTAATTATATGATAATTATAGTTTATTTAATTGATCATTATCTCATATTTATAAATAATGTCATGATATTAACTGCAAATATCCCACCCCAAACTCATCGTATTTGTCATTACTTTATCACCCTATATCAAATGAACTACGTTGTAAGTAATATATTAAGCCGACCCTTATCTCGATCAACTTGTTGCACCATTTTTCTACATTTGTATGATATAAATGTAGTTCTCAGTTGCATATTTACAAGTTACGATAAGCTCATTTTGTTATTTGTCACCGTTAAAAGTTAAAACTAAAACATAAGGAGAAGACCAAATACATATTTTGGCGTATGTGTTGGTTTCCGATAATTTTAAAAACTCTCTTACAATTCCTACTCAAAAATATATATTTTGTTTCAATCAGTATTCTATACTTGTTATGAACATATGTGCAATGGTTGGTGGAAATGTGAATAGCTGAAATTAAGTCTAACATTAATAAGTCATGCATCCTTAATAATATCTAATATATACTTTCTTTGATTCACTAAAGTTCCAAATATCTAGATATAAAGAACAATTTAAGAGTCAAGATCAAATAATTTCAAAGCTTTCTAACCTTGATTGTATCCAAAAAAAATATATTTGTAGGCTATTTTGTCAAATTTATCTTTATGTGGGTTGGTACTAGTTGCAAAATAAAGACGTCTAAAGGTTTTAAAGGGTTCTTAGTTTGGTGTATGTCTATATAAGATTTCATAAATGATATCCACTTTAGGACTCAAGTAGGAAGTCTATCAATTATGTGTGTGGCTATAACAGTTGATTCTCCCTATAATTTCATAGGTAATGAAGTTTAAAACATCAAAGCTATAACCATCTGTAACAAATGCTTATGTTTTCTCTCTACAACAGCATTTTGTTGTACAGTATATACACAAGAATTTTTATGTAATTCTTAGCTCACTAAATAACCTTTAACAACCATTGCTTAAAAATTCAGCTCTATAATCTGACCTTATAGTCTTAGCAAACTTTCTCAAAATGATTTAATATCATTCTAACAAAACTACAATGCATTAACTACTTGACTGTTATGATGCATCAAATTCATATTGCTCTGCTAAAATCATCCACTGAAGTAATGAAATAATGCCCACTACATAAAGATCTTTACTATATGGTCTCTATATATCTATATGCACCAATTGAAAAATATACGTCTTCTGTATTTAACTAAAAGGAAAAGGTAATTAACACTGCTTAATAAGGTGACATATACCATAAAAATTTTCTAAACCATTTGATTTATTATAAATACAACCAATATGTTGAAGTACAATAGCAAAAGGATGTTCTAATCTTCGATATTATATCAAGTATATATAGACATTGAATTAACAAAATCATAATCAATCTAAAAACTATCCATAAACCCACTCTGAACTTTTTTCGAACACTTCAAAGCCGTGACCATATTACCCCAAATCACCTAAACATGTAATCTCTTCTTCCTTAACATACTGTCACATAATGCAAAGCCAAATGCATTGTGTTACATATAATAAAAACAAACGAATAAACACTCTAAAACCCAAATTAAATCGTGCAATTTAACCGAGTAAAAAACCAACACATTTAACCCGACATTCATCACAAGAAAATATAGTTGAATGACTTACCTCCACCAAAATGCAGAAGCACTCCAACTGCAGACAACAGAGGAACATAAACTGATGAAGCAACGACAAAGTGGCTTGACATATTCGAAGCACTTCAGCAGAACGTGGCTCGAGAGAGAAGGAAGGCGAAAGCTAGTGTACACGGGACTGACGAAAACCTTTTGTTTTTCAGTTACATAGAAGATGAGACGATGTCGTTTTAGGGGGCAGGGACATGACATCATCTCATCTGGTAGGGGCTGGGGGGGGGGGGTAAGTTTTAAGAATACCAAAATGATGTCGTGTTGGGGGCGAGCACACGATGTCGTTCTGGTAGGGGTAGTGTAAGTTTTAAGAAAATGAAAACGAGGGTGGGGGGGTAAGTTTTAAGAATATCAAAACGACGTCGTGTTGGGGGCGAGCACACGCGTCATTTTGGTAGGGGTCGTGTAAGTTTTAAGAAAACAAAAATGACATTGTTTTTGGCAGGGGGGACACGACGTCATTCTGGTAAGGGCAGAGGGGAATGGGGGAGTTTTAAAACCCAAGCCTTTTGCAATGTTTTATTCAACAAAACGTCGCGCTTACTAATTTGCGACGTTTTATTGAAAAAACGATGTGAAACGCTTCACAAATCCGCGACATTTTCATACAATGTCGCGGAATATTGGCTCTTTTCATGACATTTGGACAAACGTCACCAAAAGCCTCAATAATTCGCGACGTTTTTTCAAAAAACTTCACGAAATCTATGTTTTTGTTGTAGTGATATCTCTTCCTCAAGACTACCATTGAGGAAAGTAGTCTTTACGTCCATTTGAAATAACTCTAAGTCTAAATGAGCAACCAGGGCTAGAAGTAGGCAAATTGAGGAAAATCATACCACACGGCAAAAGTTTCCTTATATTATATTCTCACAATTTGGTAAAACCTTTTGCTACCAATCGGGCCTTGAAGTTTTCAATTGACCTATCCGCCTTATGTTTAATCTTGAAAACCCACTTGTTTCTAATTGATTTATGTTTGGGTGGAAGATCAACAAGTTCCCAAACCTTATTTCTTGCGATTGAGTCCATCTCATCCCTCATGGCATCCATCCATTCTTGATAATTTGGTGAATCAACAACCGTTTGAAACGAGGTAGGTTCATCTATTTCCAAAGGGGTGCATATTAAAATTTCCTCTTCGATTAGAAAAGACCTCGAGGAATTCTTCCACGCTCACTCCTTCTAATACAAGGACCCTCGTCGTTTGCTTATTCAGATTGAGAATCTCTCCCACTTTCCCTCTGAGCTATGGAATTATGAACATTTGGACTAACCTCATGCTCAAGGACTAATGGTTGAGGACTAACCTCTTTCTCAGTTTGATTCTCATCAACAAGAAGGTTTCCACCTTCTAAGGTGGTACGACTACTCAAACCATCTATTTCATTTGGAGGAGTTGTGGTATTATCTTTGGTGATATTTGAAGTGAATCACATGTTAATATAGACTTAATAATCGATATACAAATGCACAAAGGGGGGGGGGGGGTTTTGAATTGTGTGTTCTTTTTCAATGATCTCTTTTTTTTTAACAATTTCTTTAAACTTGCTTTTTCTCAAAACTTTTGACAATCAATAATGTAAAATATTTTCTAGATTCTCGTATGAAAACAATATGATTAAAAATTCAAAGTTAAGAGAGTTGAGAGTAGAGAGTTTGGAGAGAGTGTCAACCCAATAGATTTATACTGGTTCACCCCAAACCATGGGCTATGTCCAGTCCTCAGAGATCTTTCTGAGATTTCACTATACTTCGCAAAGTTACAAGCATTCTTTGACTCCAAGCCTCTTTAGGTCTCTTACAACAAGTATTCTTTCACACTTAGCCTTTTCAGGCTATCTGCTTTTCTTCTTTCAACTGAAAGATGTTTCAAGATTTTTTTACAGATAAGGATAGCTCTACGTTTAGCACAATGAAATTTCTAGCTTTTTGAATCTCACTAACTCTTTTTTGAAAATCTCTAACTTTTTCAGTCTTCGACTCCAACTCGTATTTATAGCCTTCGTCTTCAACCGTTTCTTGATAACTACTTCTTCCTTCTTGTTTCTTGATCTTTGAAGATTCAGTTATTCATTTGAGTTCTGTAACTAACTCAAGCTGATTAGTCATTTGATGTAGTATCGGTTCTTCCATCTCATTTTTAACTCTGCGCTTCCATCTCACTTTTAGCTTTGCGCTTCCGTCTCACTTTTTAGCTTTGCACTTCCGTCTTACTTTTTATTGTCTCACTTTCTATCTTCGCGCTTTCGTCTCACTTTTTATCGTCTCACTTTCTATCTTCGCGCTTTCGTCTCACTTTTTTGCTTCCGTCTGATTTTTCTTTTTGCTTCCATCTGATTTCGCTTCCGTCTCACTTTCTTTTTACTTCCGTTTGATTTTGCTTTCGTCTGATTTTTCTTTCGTCTTATTTTGCTTCCATCTGATTTTGCTTCCGTCTCACTTTCTTTTTGCTTCTGTCTAATTTTTTTCTGCTTCCGTCTCACTTTTTCTTTCGCCTTATTTTGCTTTCGTCTGATTTTGCTTCCATCTCACTTTCTTTTTGCTTCCGTCTGATTATTTGGGCTTTATCAAAATCACTAATCGTGAAGTCATTTTGACTTAACAATATTGTCAATTCTTAAACCCCCCTCCTTACCAACAGATAATTGCACATCTTGTTGCAACTCATACAAAACAAGGTCCTTTTTTATTTCATCAATACTTGGGAACTCATCCTTAAGCAATTCGACATTACGAGACTCAATTTCAATCATGCCACTATTTGGGTGTTTGCTAAACATCACATGCCCTTTGGAGTGTTTGGGGTACCTAATGAACATCATTTTAGTAGCTCTTGGACCAAGCTTTCCATGTTTATGGGTTAGGTTGTGTATATAACTAGCCGAACCCTATGGGCGCAAATGGTCCAAAGATGGCTTTCTTCCATTTCCATAACTCATATGGAGTGGTGGATATACTCTTACTCGGCACACGGATAAGGATATAGGCCGCCATAAGCAGTGCATCTGCCCAAAAACTAATCAAAAGACTAGCCTGAGCCATCATTGACCTAACTATATCAAGTAAAGTTCAATTCCTCCGTTCTGTAACACTATTTTGTTGTTGAGTACGAGGAATTGTGAGTTGTCTACGTATACCCTTTTCCTCACAAAACTCTTTGAACAAATCAGAGAGATATTCACGTCCACGATCAGTTCAGAGAGTCTTAACTCTTTGCTCCGTTTGGGTTTCAACTTCTGCCACAAAGCGTTTAAACACATCGAGTGCTTCATGTCGGTGAGATAGTAGGTACACATACTCATATTGTGAATGATCATCAATTACGTTGAGGAAATACATAGCACCATGATGAGCTTTGACATTCAAAGGCTCGCATATGCCCCAATGGACTATTTCTAAGGGACTTAATGCTCTTAAGGCCTTACCAAAAGGCTTTATACTCGCTTTGCTAGCCAAGCATGGCTCACACTTAGGTAACTTGACCATAGTGAGCCGATCTAAAAGACATTCATTAGCTAGTCTGTTCATTTTATCTTGGCCAATATGACCAAGTCTAGCATGCCATTTTAACATATTCAAAATCAAGATCACAATTAACAACTAAGGCAAGCGATGAATTATTATAAATATCATCCAAATCAAGAACAAAGAAACCATCTCTTAAACATCCATGGGTGAAAACATGACCATTATACAAAATTTCTAAGCAACTAGATTGAAAACTACTTAAACTAAACAGCTTCGCACCCCTGGTGCATAGAGAGTGTCATGAAGAAGTAACGCATTCCCTTCACGCAATTTGAGCTGATAGGTCCCAATTCCGAGGACATCTTCCTCGTTGCCATTCCCTAAGGCGATAGTTTGTGAACCCACCCAAAATCAATGAAAGTCCATATAACCAGCTCGATCTCGAACTACACGCTTGGTTGCTCCCGAATCTACAATCCAATTAGAAAATGAGTTAGCAACTAATGCATGGAAACAAATGTATAGTTTGATTGAATTAGTGAAAGTAGGTACCTTCTTCGGCTCAGGACAATCTTGAGCATAGCAACCTTTGTTTCCACAATTGTAACACTTCAGCCGTGCTACTTTATTCTTTCTATGACCCTTGGCCTTTTGTTACTTGACCACACTACCTTTTGGTCCAGAAGTTTGAGAAGGGCGCTTTTGCCTTTTTTAGGATGTTTACCTCGATTGTTCTTATTGCCTTTAGGCTTTACCACTTTGGCAACAAGAGCAACATTGGAGTGACTAAGAACCTTCAAACATTCTTCCTCCATTTTGAGGTGCCTTGAAATTTCTGAGAAGGTTTTGATGTTCTCACTATGAGCCATCAAGAGCTTAAAATTAGCCCAATGATCAGGTTTGCTTGGAATGGAATGAATCACATTAAAAACTTGTTCTTCTTCAAAAATCTCGCGCTCACTAGCTTTTAGATCCTGAGCCATCACACTCAAAATGCAGAGATGTTCGGCTATAGTACGACTTGAGTCAATCTCATATTGCATCCACTTTAAGTGCAAGGTACGAAGCCTTGTAACAGATGTTTAGCTGTATATGAACTTGAGCTTTTCCCACATTTCTTTAGCAGTTTTGTAGGACTCAAATTCTCCAATAAGATCATCATAGATGTAATACAACATAGTATAATGTGCCTTACGATCCCCTTTGAACCATTACTTGTATGCAGTTAGATTTATTTGATATTGTTTAATATTAATATCTTTAGTCTCTTTAGGCTCAGTCATGTCATTGGTCAAGGTTTCCAAAACCTCGTGTTCATTAAGAAGATACTGAATCTTCCTATGCCAGATGTCATAATTAGTGCCATTTAGCTTCTCGGTGGTGGACAAATCGCCAACCATACTTTCGTTGCCATATCTTGATGTGTATATTAAAAAAAGGACATTAAGGCACATATTCGAATAATTAAATTATCAAAAAAATATCATCACCCATATCATAAGATCGAAAATTTTATTAAGCTCATAAATTAGAAATTTTTATAATTTAATAATTATTCACATGAAACGTATTCCAAA
>JAOTAX010135329.1:0-17701 GCA_025629825.1 Erythroxylum guanchezii | reverse complement strand
CTCTTCTTTTTCTTCTTCTTTCTTCTTCCTTCCAAGTTTCCTACGATCTTTCTTCTTCTCTTCTCCTTTTCACGTTTCCTGTCTTCTCTTCTCACTCCCACAATTCTCTTCTTTCGTTCTTAATTTAAGACACAATTTTAGCTTCTTTCTTCCAATTATGCCCCTCCTTAGTCTTGATCTCCCAAATTTGCCCTTCTTTTGTCTTTTATGGCTTTAACTCCTTTAACCCACTTAGCACCACATTAATTCTAACGCTTCATTCTAATTTCTAATTTCTAATCATACTTGCTAATTTAATGGCTCAACTCTAAAAATAATAAAACAAATAAATCAATAAAAAATAATTGGGGTCCAACAGAGTATCTCACAATCTCTATAAACTTGACTAACAATAATACATTGGACGATTGGAGTGCTCACCAGCAAAGGTTTATCCAATGGGCTCAATTCTCTACCATGCACAGTTATACTTAATGACACAAATGAATGAGTATAACCCGAATCAATCAAAACAACATTTTCATCAAAAAGTTTAATCGTACCAGTTACGACTTCTGGAGCTGTCATTGCATCCTTCCTCGTCATAGCAAACACTTTAGCTAATTCTTGTCCTATTTGTCTCCCTGGAGAGTTCACCTTTCTAGCCCTACCAGAACTTCTACTACCCACTTCTATTACTGTCCTGTGTCCCACTGTCTCAGCCCTCTTTGGAGCTTGCATCTGACTTCCCTCATGTCTTAGATTCTGAGGGCACTCCCTTGCCATGTTTCCTTTCTCCCTACAATTGAAGCATGTTCTAGTCAAAAGGTAACATTCCCCTCTATGAAATGTGCCGCAGTGATCACATTTGGGAATGGGTGGCTTATCCCCATCTCCCCTCCTGTTGCCTCCCGCCGTTGAGGCTTGATGTGAGATAGTTTTCTTCTATCTAGGCCTGCTTGCTCCACTACTCCTCTCTTCAGACTGTGCAAGGAAAGTCCTGGCACTCCTTTCTGATATAGAAGCATCGCCTCCCCTCTTAGACCGTTCTCTGCTTTTCCTCTTTTTGTTGACAGCACTCTTTATGTTTTCAATATTTTCAACCCTTAGTGCTACTTCAACCAGCTGTTGAAAGTCACATAAGTTATGCACCACCACTTTTTCCTTGATGGCTAGGTGCAGTCCTGATTCAAACCGATGGCATTTAGCTGCCTCACTCAGCATCATCTCTGCTGCATATCATGACAACTATGTAAAGCGGCGCTCATACTTACTAACTGTCATCTCCCTCTGGGTAAGACTCAGGAATTCCCTCTGTTTTTGCTAAATGTACACCTCAGACAGATACTTCTTCTTATAAGCAGCGAGGAAGTCCTTCCATGCCAACTCGGTCGGTTTCAATTGACTTCCCAGTACACACTCCCACCAATGCAAAGCATCCCCCTGAAGCAGACTTATAGCATAAACAACCTTCTCATCATCTTCACAATCCAGTTGCTCCAATACCCTCTTTGTCTTTCTCAACCAGGTCTCAACTTCTTCAGGATCAGTGGTCCCATAAAAGTTCAATGCTCTATACTTCCTCAACTTATCAAACTATTTCCCTTTCTTAGTTGGGGCTGGAGCAGAAGTCTGTGGCATCTGCTCCATAGGCTGGACAAACACCTGAGTGAAGGCTTGGAACAATATCGGATCTAAAGTATGTGCTTGCTCCTGCGGGACAGGCGACTTCTGTGTTAGTTCTCTAGAGGGCCCACTACTATGCCCTACAGAAGCCTCAACATCTCTTAGGACTCTAGACTCATCCATGCCCTCCTTTCTTGGTGGAGGGTCAGCTGCAACCGATCCTCGTATAACTTCTTGTATCCTTCTACAAGGTGGCATTTCACTCCTTCAATATAAACATTAAGGATTAGCTACATTTTGATCTTAATCCTATTCCTACATGTATGTAAGACATGCAATCAATCAATTTAAGAATACAACCAATTAAGCACATAGCATAAAAATTCATCCTACCATGCACTCTAAGCCTAGGAAAAACCTAATCTCTGATACCATAAGATGTTGGGCCCCGTTTCCGAAGCCCAACTATCCAATTCAGAGTCAAAAAGCGTAAGCAGGTTTCCTTGTAGGATCATTCCAATGAACCCTCACTTTCTTTTATCAATATTTTGAAATTGAACATCAAAGGCTGTCACTTTTTTTTGAAAGGTACAAATACGCGTTAGGAATCCATTGCCTCAATAATCGCTTCATTTGGAGGTCGGGTGAAGAAGTTATGGCCAAAAGAATCCAACATATTTATTTCCTTACTCATAATGTACATGTCTTGGCGCAATTACCATAACTTTTGCTACAAATGTAGAATTGAATTTATGTTTAGATGGTTTGGAAGAGGACTTCAAGATCTACAACTTTCATAAAGAACTTGAAGTGAGATTCGGCCTTGAAAAGGATCAAAAATGGAACAGAAGATATAAGATGAACAGTGCATAAGAAGATGCACAAAACTAAGATGATACAAACTAAGAAGATGCAAACTAAGACGATCCAAAACTAAGACTATCCAAAACTAAAACGATCCAAAACTAAGACGATCCAAACTAAGACGATCCAAACTAAGAGGATACATCGTTGGGAAGCTAAAAAGATTAGCTACCACTTTCTAGAAGACAACTTTGTCTAATCCAACCTAGATTATTCTAGATTTTTCCCCAGAAGTTAGAACACTAATTTTACCCCTATAATAGAACTGAAGTATGAAATGCAATATAAACTTGGAAAATCATACACAAAAGTAATCATATTTCATTAACAAAACCAAACACAATTTGAGCTTAGCTTTAATTATATATCAACACGCTCATCAGTAGCTTAATACAAACACAAATGGATGCTCAATGTCTAATATGCTTATAAAGCTAGACAAATGTCACTAACTTAATACAAAAGACACCTAGCTAGCTTGGAGTATCCAAATGCCTTGCAAGGATCACTGATTTTCTCAATCTACACCTGAGGAGTGGGAAAAATATTAGGTTGAGACATAGCTCAGTGGCTAAGATATTTATAGTCATTGGCGATGAGCCACACAATCAAACATATATGCATTTATCCATATAACCACATTCATCTTATCTTAATCCAACGATGTAAATTCAACATTTACAACTCATAATCTAATACGTCATTAGATGTAATTTATCATCAAAGCATATCACACAATTCGCATCATAACTTAACACATCAAAATGCAAATGCACACGCAATTTGGCTCGAGGGTTCCGTGAACAAAATAGAGAAACCGAAGTTTACTCCATGAACAAGTGAGTCCACTTTTCGGATCTTGTGGGTCACAAGCAGGCAGCCGGGAGAAGGCTTTATGTCAATGTGCACGTGACTACGAAACAGTTCCTCTCTCACCCAAACAGAATCAAATCTCATGCTAAATTTAATCAATCACAAGTTCATATTCTCATGATTTTTCTTGTTTTCATTTAATCAAAATGCCATAATACAAGGCATGGCATAATCATGCTCACAATTCAATTCTTATCAAATGTTATACATTATGATGTAATTTCCACATCACAACATTTCAAAGCAAGCCATTTAGCACACAATACACATACAATGCATTTTGCTCATTACACAATAACTATAAATAAATTACCCACCTTATAATCTTGAAAATCCAAATTCAATTATGCCCTTCCTCTTGCTCTTGGTTAGGTTGTTATTGATTTCCTAACACAACCAAAATTCTCATTTAATTCCAATTCAAATGGAAATTCCCCAAATTTTCATAATCATAAAGAAAATGGAATTAACACAAATCTAGCTCAAACTTAACCTACCTATAGCCCATATAAGTTAGAAAACCCAAAACCTATCTTAGAAACCCATCTTCTTCCTCCAATCATTCCCAACACAAAAACCCCTTTTTCCTCTCTAAACTTCTTCACTCACAACACAACTCATTTCTTCAATAAACAAAAAGAAAAGATGAAGAACTTACCTTAAAACACTTTATTCTTCTATTCTTTCCCTAGCTTTTTTTTTCTTCTCCTTCTCTTCTCTCTCTCACATTTTCTCTCTTTTCTTCTCCTCTTTGGCTTCTAACAACACTCTCCCTTCTCTTCATTAACACACGCCCTTTTTGTTTAATCATTCTCGCTTTTTCCTCTTCACTTACTTGGACTTTCCCATTTTACCCTTGTTTGTCTTTTATAGCTCTACTAACTACTTAAGCTAACTTAATCTCTAACACTTCCTTCTAATTTCAATTTCCAATCCTTCCCTCAAATATCTAATTAATGACCCAATAAAAAAATGATTAAACAACCAACCAAACATAAATAAATAAATACATAAAAGAATAAGTAAAATTTAAAGCAAATCAGGATCCAACATAATTAGTGAGTTTGAAAGGATTGAAAGGGATTGTGCAAATGAGTACTTCCTAATAAAGCTAGTGTTGCAATACAATCCATTGAATAGAAAATTCAATTGCAGAGTATCACAAATTTGGATGTTAAGATTATCAAATCTAGTGCAATAATGACTGTAGAATGTCGAGCTAAAAATTGGTAAAGAAAGTATTATTAACTATTGAAATTTAAAATCAGTTATGTATAAAAGGATTACCAAAGCCCAAAATTAAGGATTTAGAAATTGTGAATCTTATCTAGGGATTGGAAATGAATATGACCTTTGAGTTAATGATACTTTGTGATTGAATTAAGAAGTATATGTACTCGATAAGAAGACTATTAGAGAAAACTCAAGAAAACAATTGAAGCTATATGTCCTAGTAGGAATACATTGAAAGAGCATTTGATGGTTAAGAATGTAGAACCAAGAAATTATATGTTTAAGTTACCAATAGTCTTTACTTTTGGAGACTTCCTTAAAGCTTATCTTTTTGGAGTTCATAGGAAAATGAGATTAATGTACAGCTCAAATTGACTACAGGAATATCAATCCTTATCTTGGCGATACCATTAGAATACTGTATAAGGTTTCATACGACAAAAAAAGGAGTCGTTCACCCCTACATTGAAATGAAGGGGGCCCAAAAACGGTTAAAGGTCAGAATTGATTCGAGAGACTATTAATGAGTGAAATGAATTTATAATAGGAGTTAAGTGGTCCAAGATAATGACGAATGAGTTAAGTGGTTCAACATCAAGGTTATGGAATATCGTGAGATGGATATGAGAGTTAGATGTATTAACACTAAAGAGATGTAAAACAACAAGCGAAGGATGAAATACTTCGAAGAGTATCACCTTTGCCAAGGTTCACTTATATGGAGATAAAGGTGTAAATAGGGGAAACTAAGTTTGACATAAATTGGTCCCTATAAAACTATGGTGAGAATAAGACTATGGATTTATGAGTTAGTATTAATCATAAAGGATGCTTCAGATTGATACAGTGTTACATGGATATGGTTAGTAAGTATCGTAATGATCCGATATATGTGTTATTGAGACTGGAAGTGAAAATTTGAGCAATCTGAAACTCATCAAGGAAATAATTAAGAAAGTGTGATATCTAAACAAGGGATTGAGAGACCTATTGAATCTATCAGTCTTTTGGAGGAAAGTATTTGAGTGGTTAAGTTATATGGGAAATGAAGGAGCGTATAAGATAATAGTACCCCTGCCTTGTTCATTAATCAGAAATTAATTTCGAGAACAAAATTTCTTTTAAGGAGGGGAGAGTTGTAGCATCCCATTACCTATGGGAAGGATAGAATAGTAAATATGAGTGATTAATGAGAGCTTAGAAATGCATTTTTTGCATGCTCATACGTAATGTGTCATACACATACATGTAAATAGTGAGATTTTTGCACATAAAAATAATTGTACATACATTCATTGACATTCTGGGTATAATTGTTAATAGATGTGATTGTTATTGAGAATTGTGGTTTATTGGTATTGAAAATTTATTTTGAGAGTGTAATTTTTGATTTAGAATTTTGGAGAATTTTAGGAAAATTTTTGAAAATCAGGGTAATTTCTAGACTAGGAAAAATACCAAGTGGCCAGACAATTACTAATTGGTAGTAGAATTTATTGTCAAATGGCAATGAAAATTTAGATAAATGGATTTAGGAATTATTGACAAGTGTCATTGAAATTGGGAGACAATTGGAGTAAAAATTGGAGACAAATAGACTAGTTTTTAATATGAGTCCACATAAGACCATAGGAAGGTGACAAGTGGCAGTGACAAGTGTCACTACCAATCACCACTCATCCCATTCACAACATTCACTTGAAAGATCACCTAAATTGTTTTTTCTTCAATTTATCTCTTGCTTTCCTCTTAATTTCGTGGCTCCTTCTTCTCCTCTTCTTCTCCTTCATGAGTTTTTGATTCACCCACTTTGAACCTTGCTCCATCTTTCAATTTCTACTTCCATCATATTGTTTCTTCAATTTGCCACAAGAAAAACCTACATTTACCTCCTTTAGAAGATGAAGAACGTGGGTTGCTTGAGAGCTAGGGTTTAGTGAGAGTTTGAAGAGTTTGGAGCTAAACGAAGTAAGTTTTGCTTTCAATGTTATAAGTATTGTTAAACTAAGCTAGAATGATGGGTAAATTGAGATTTGGTGACTTGATTATGTGAATTGTATGTATGGGTCATGAATGACAGAAAGCCTAGGTGAAGTTCTTGCTTTTGTATATGTATGATGATTAATGATGTATAATATGATATAGAGATGTTTTGGAAGTTAGAGTTTGTATATAATGATGTTTAGATGAGTGTAAAAAATTAGTTATGAATGGGTAGGTATATATGCTCTGTTTTTTGTTAATGATCATTATAGATCATGATTTGTTTGTGATTGATGTATTGAGTTGAGCTGGATAGAGAAGGATGAGGAAGTGAAATGGAAGAGATAATCTAGGTATAAGATGAGTTAGAGGTAAATTGTTGAAAGTTTGAAAATCTGGAAAATGTTAGCAGAAAAATTTCCACTGATATACTTTTGTGTTTTAGCCATAACTTGTTCTATAGTTATCCAATTGAGTTGATTCTTGATTTTGATTAAACTAGAAACATATGGCTATCTTTCTTATGAAGACATTGTATATAAATTCTGCTTTTAAGAGTCTCAAATTTTGTTGTGAAAATGAGAACTGAATGCAGCAAAATCTTGGATGAATATATATATGTTGATGTTTTAATTTGGTGTTTATGAACAAATAGGGAATATGATTTTGGGTATGGATGTTGTTGAGCTAAGCTTGAAGTATACATGAGGTAGTCATCAACTTGAGATGTTGGATTTTGAATATGAAGTGCTTGATATTTAGGAATAAGATAAGTTATGGAAAAAGGATAGGAATTGTTGAATGGTGAGATATAGTTGAAGTCATGAATCAAATAAGTGAAATTTGAGAGTTTAATGAAATCTAATTGGTGTTTGAGTTGTTATGAAGTGATATTCTAGTAGAAGAGTTGAAATTGGGTAGATTATGGGTGTATATGATGTTAGAATGGATGTAGGAACCATTGGAGAGGCTTTGGAGGGAGTTTTGTGTCACTAATGTCCGTTAGACGGACATTAGGTCCATTAAATAGACCTTCTTGGGTCTAAAAAGACCCCCAGGCTAGTGCATGTCCGTTAAACTGACATGGATGTCTGTTAAACGGACCTTCTCGGGTGGAAAACCCCCCAAACTCGACAATGTCCCTTAAATGGAGATGAATGTCTGTTAAACCGACATTCTCGGGATAGCTACAGTAAATCATAATTTTGACCCTTTTAAGGCAAAAACTTGTTTCAAGTTCATCATAAGAGTTGTAATCTTAAAGTCCTCTTTCAAACTATCCAAAAACAAGTATGGCAATCGCGCCATCATAGGTTTATTAGGAGTGAGCACATAAACATAGTTGCTTCTTTTAACCATAACTTCTTCTCTAGACCTCCAAATGACTTGATTCTAGAACCAATAGATTCCTAATACATTGTTCGTTCTCTCCATGAAAATTTGGAGTAATTGGTGTTGAATTGAAAAAGATTGATCAAATGAAAGTCTGGGAATCTGTTGGAACAGTGTAAATTGGAATTTTTTTACTGAGCATACTTTAGTGTTTTGATTATATCTAGATCTATAGGAGTTCAAATGAGATGATTTTTGTTTCAGAGTAAACTAGAGAAATAGGGATACAATTCATATGAAAGAGTCAAATTATGATTTAGTCTCTAAGATGTTAAATTTCTGAATGGAAATTGTACATAGTGAACTGTTTTTGGATAAGAGCAGTCTGAAAGTGATTGAGGTATATCTTCCCATGTATTGAACATAATTAAGTGATTTTGGTGTCAATAGAAACATAAGACATAGAGGAACACTTTTCTAGAAAAGAGTATGACCAAATTACATCAGTTTCACTTTCTGATATAATATGAATTGTAGACCCGAAAGTGTGACTTGGAAAAATTTTGAAGTGAGTCAATGAGAAAGGAATGGAGATTTTAATGGGTTTAGTGAAGCATAAACCTAATTATAAATTATAACTTAGATGAGTTTTCAAATTGGAATGTTTCTGTAAAGAAATTAATGGTAAAATACTAGGGATTGTCATGAACCTGCATTGTATATATTTCATTTTAATCATGTGCATTGTTAAACACTTATGATTGTACAAATTGTGATGTATATGTATCTTGCATAAATGGGTTGTGCAAGCTAAATGTCTGCATTCAGGCGTTCCTAGAAATTGGAAGCAAATGCTAATCTGAAACGTACTGTGAGTAGACCGAGATGGTCTCACTTTATTGTTTGATATTTAAATTTTGTATTATTGACCACTGTATCAGTATATAAATGTGATTGATGTGTTTGGTTTCTGGACAGAAGATCCGATGAATGTGTAGTATGAATGAAATATTGAAGTGCTCGTTGAATGTGAAATGGATGAACTAAGTGTACTTAATGTGATTATTAAATGTGTTCTGAATGTGCATTTGCATATGAATGAAAGTGTGAATTCTCAACTCTAATGTTGAATGCCGGACTAAGATCCAATGATATGGGAATGAATGAGTTTATGCAAATGTGAGTGATGAATTCCATTTCATGAATGCATGAAATATAATGACTGTTGTGACCAGAGTAGCCACCAATAATAGCTTAAAGCTCAACAAGTGAAAATAAGCTTCGATCTTAAAACTGAATCAGAGCCTCAGGCTCAACGTTTAATGAGCTCTGTATCCCCTAAGTGGATAAGGGACAGTTATCAATGAGCCCTATATGGGACAATTTAGGCACTCAGTCACAACAAAATAACAAATGGAAAGTGGGTATCATGTGCACTGCATACGCATAATATGAGTGATTAAATTGTATTAAATGTGAAGTGTCAAATGCGTAATGATATGAATTATGTGTTATGTGATTGGGTGAGCCATAGATGATGGTCACTCATGATAAACTAAAATTTGCAATTATTTTTCAGGCTTTGAAGAGTACCCTATTAGATAAACGAGAGTATACCTACTGCATGCAAGTGAAAGATAGAGGTCGGGATCACTATGCGTCTGCATTTTGTACTTCATTATTTTGTACAAATTTGTATTTTACTATTTTTGTATCAATAAAAGATTCTGAAATTATTGGACCATGTGTATACAAATAAAGTTATACTGTAATATAAAGTCATTATGACAAAAAAATGTTTTATAATTGTAATGGGCCCCAAAAGGTTATTGAAATTCTGTTGATTGTGTTGCTATGATTGAAAATATTTATAAATTAAAGCGGGCCCAAATTGTCTATTGATTTCCGCACATATGATTGTATTCAAATAAAATTTCTGTACTGAGTTTTGACTATTTCAATGCACTAGCACACCACCCTCACGAGGCACGGATTCGGATATCACCCATGATGTCGGGTTCGGGTCATGCAGGAGTGGGCTGTTACAAGAAGAGTCTACAGAGGTACATTGCTCAAGGATTTTCTAGACCCATTCACACCCTCAACCTTTTGTTTATTGAGGAAATTAACATCCAGAAACCCTGGAAGCGTTTGGAAGTGAAGTTGAGCCATAGTTTTAGGAGAGGAACCTCCCTTGGGACCTTCCATGTAACTTCCTAGAGGGAAAGGTTATCAATCTTCAACTAGAACTCGCTTGAAATGGAAAGTTACTACGCTAGTGAGGGAATTACTGTTCATCTAAGATCTTGTGGCTTGATATTTTAAAGGTTCTAAGTGAAGTTTCTTTTTAAATTGACCTTTTTGCCAATATATAATTTGTTTTTTAAATTAAATGAAATAATTATATTAATAAACCATCTTTGAATAGGAGTTACAATAAAAAATATGAGAGCTTAAGAAACAAGATATCAACAATGCTAATAATATATGAAACTATTGGCTTATAGTAATAAAAAATTAGTGAGCTTCATTTTATTTAATTGTTACTCAATGAATGCATACTTCAACTTCAGCTAGTACGCCATTTAGATTCCATAGTAGGAGAAATTAGGTTGGCGCTAATGTTTATTAAAATAATACCTCTAATCCAATCTAATGTTTCAAAGTAGAAGGCATCCTTACATAATACCTTAGCTTTGAAAATACACTCAATCCTTATTTCCATATGGTATAAATGACAACATAAAATGATATCTTCGTAATAATGGAAATTACTTCATTCAATAATGGCTTCCAATATGCCTATGTGATCGCGCGTTGTTACGCTAGTCAAAATAAAATAACTAGACTACTACTATAGCAGTGGTAAGTCTAGGTTGATCCCATAGAGAGTGTATGTAAAGTTTATGGAATGAAATTAACCAGTGTTTACACTTAACGGGGGAGGGGGGGGTTTGGATTTTTCAAAGAAGAAAATAAAATGAAACTAACTAATGAAAACAAATTAAAGAAAACATGCAAAAATGATAAATGCGGGGAATTCGGTAGGGACCCGGTTCTTTGGTTCAATCTCGGCCCACACCCTGTCTAAGCATATTTTATTAATTTTTTGTTCATTAACCTCTCCTAGCAACTTTTAATCGTGGGTTAACAATTAACCCAAGTTTTCCCTTAGGTTTTGTTTAATCAAGATACGGTCGTTAATTAAACCTAACCACCGAACAACCTAGGATACGATCTTTAGATTTAATTAGGCAATAGCATTACAAATTAGGAAAACCAATTAATCAAGGAAACAACCAGATACAATACGTCATTTAACCTAGGTCATGTTATCCCTAATGATTACGAATCATTAGTCGCTACATATGAATTTCAACATAACAATTACAGATTATATTGAAATTCTAGCAATGGGTTTGTAATTAACGATTCAATGAACGCATTAAAATCATCAAATCACAATACCCAATGGGTTCATACATAAATAACCGAATAATAACGAAAATCTGATTATCCATACACAATGCCTAAATCAATTAACATAGGATAACACATTCAATTTCTAATGAGAGAAAGAAAAACCAAAATAATAAAAAAAATACTTAACTCGGGTCGTTAGCATCGATGTCACCTTCGAATCGGCGTCGGGATGCCGAGCCCTTCTGGGTCTTTCCTGGAAAAATGCTTCAGCCTCCATTCCAATCCCTAGCCAAAAGTCCCTAATTAACGCATAATTTGTTTTAGCCTAACCACACCATTGTTCATGATATGACAATTTAATGTGATAGTGTTTGGGTCTCGGCACTGTTCACTGCCTTTTACTCTTCACTGTGCCTGCCCTTCTCTAGCCAAGCTGCTCACGCCTACCTTCACTTTGTTTGCGTTTAACGCAGATTTTTCTACGTTAAATGCAAACCCAATCATGCCTTCACTGTGCTCCGCAGCTCCTTATAGCGCCCACTATTTTCTGATTAGACAAATAAACTTTCACTCCCCATTAAATCCTTCGTAGCACTCCACTTCGTTGCTTTTGAGACCCAGCGTATGCCTGCGTTTAACCCAACGTACGCTGCGTTTAATGCCAACACACGCCTTTAACAAATGCGTTAATGCATGTCTTCTGCTCCACAGCGCTGCGTTTTAACGCCCAACTCTCCTCTTATGCGTTGCCATTTTTGCTTATTATTTGTTGCTCCTAGTTTGGTAAATGACATTACCGTTTTGCTTCATTCTAGATGTTGTGTTATTTTATTTGGCAGTTTCTTGGTTGTTTTCTTTTGTGTTTTCTTTCTTGTCTTTTATTTATGTTTTTCTTCTTGCTCCATGAAGACAAGTAAAAATTTAATCTTCAGTAAATAACCCAAATGCAACACTTTCGACTCACTTTACTTTCTTTGCTCCAAAATTGTACCTAAAATCATATATGAATTAAAGTGAGTGTCTTAAGCATTTTCATGTCAATAATCGCTAAGTTTAAATGGTTAAATATATCAACAATTAAACACATATCAATTTTCCCTACTCTTAGGTTTTGTCCGTCCTCGGGCAAAACATCCAAATTAAGCTTAAACACTCGAAACATTTACTCAATTCCCATATTTTCCAAGACAATAGAATCACAAATAAAGATGAGTGACTTTCCAAAATCATATCAAGATATCAACATTCCAAGCTTTTACTCATGATCAATCAACATTCAATATCTTCAAAAACTGAACAATCTAATGGTAGACTCGGAAAATGTGTTTAACTAAATTATATCCATGGGTACACTCAACACCATTCATGATCATGACAATCTATAGCTTTGCATATCATTTAATTTCTTCACCACTAATGTTTACATGCAGAATTACAAATCAAAGGACTTTTTAGGGTTGTAATGTGGGAAAAGGTAAGTTGAGATGTATTTTGGTCAAGGAGAATGAAAGTCATCAAAGCTAGTGAAATAAAGCAACACCCATCAAAAACTAGGTACCGTCAGCTATGACAAATGCAACATTTATATTTCACAACCTCATTCAGCTCTCACATACAAATCATATGAAGCATATACTAATCTGAAGGAATCACTCATACAATTTATGTCAATGAAATCACAAGAGTGAACCTTCCAAGACAACATCTACCTTATATTCAACATGCTCAAATAACACATTCATTACAACTCTAGGAAGATGCATCAACCTTAAACAACTTTTCAACACATATGCAATTCTTCCTTGATAAATTTATTTTAAACAATTTTTTCATTCTTTTTTTCTTTTTCCTCTTCTTTTCTTTTCTTTTCTTTCTGTTTTTTTCTCTTCTTTCTTTCTTTCTTTCTTTCTTTCTTTTTGCATTTGCTTTTCTCTTTTTCTTTCTTTACTTTCCTTATAAAGGTTTAATAAACTACATCAACACGGGAATTTCAATGATAAGACATAACAAAACATCCCAACATTATAACCAACCCTCACATATGCACACCTCCACACTTAGAATTTTCTAAATCCATAAACTCAACAGTCACAAATGTTCCACTAGCTTTATGACTCCATAAACTCAACAATCACAAATGTTCCACTAGCTTTATGACTTGGGTAGGATATTTGGTTAAGTTTAAAAGCATAAAATGTGGTTTATACAAAAAGAAAGGATAAAGCTCAAAGGGGTTTATCAAGGGAAAAATCATGTCAATAGGATAGATTAATTGGCTAATGTAGTTTATGAAAAACAAAGAATGCCTAATCATATCCATGTTAATGCATGTGATAAAAATGTGGTCTCAAATAGAAATTTAACGCAAAATCGGGATGTACACGTCATGAAGGTCACACATTATTAAAAGGCAATGAGACTGATATGGATGTGTCAGTCAAATAAGGCTCAAAATCTCACCAGCTTTGTTTACCATTAGTCACTACTCTTTTAAAGATAATGCATATCGACCAATTATAAGAGAAAAAGTACATGCTAAAGTTGCTATGAAATTCTCTAGTCAATCACACTCTAATCATGGTTATATAATCCTAGAAGCAATAGAAAATGAGAAAATGTTTGTTTCATTTGTTTTATTCTTTCTCTCATTTTGATTGAAAACTTAAAAACAAGTAAATGAAACAAATTCAAAAACACACATGCATTAAAAAAAAGTAATGAGGAAATGTAAAGGAAAAGAAATTTACTTCCCTTGGGTTGCCTACCAAGAAGCGCCTTTGTTTAGGGTCGTTGGCTTGACTCCTTTTTCTCCACACGTGACAAAATTGTGATCTTCAAATATTACAGTTAGTGCCACTTCCACGCGAGGTTGTTTTGGATAGGGCCTTAGTTGATCATCATTCTCATTTAGTGTCTTCCCTATCCTCAAACTCTCGATCCCAACTGAGTCTATACACTCCAGAAACATTTCAAACTTCTCTTCACCTTTTTCTTCATCAATTAATTTCTCCAATCTATTGTGTAAAGGGAAATAGTTAGTTTCAAAAATAATCATGGGCTCAATACTTACCTCTGAGCTAAAAGATGTTTCCTTTTTGTCTTCGAGCTCCTTCTCCACTTCTTCGACACAAACAATTCGTTGAGGGTTAACCTCAAAATTCTCAAGCTCCTCATCACTTTGCAAAGTTTCCACACAGACTTTAATTGGGAACACCTTGGGTTGATACGGCTGCTCCTCTTCACTTTGCGATTCTAGGCGATCAAGACTTATTGCCATCTAACCCAATAGGAGTGCCATCCTCTGTTCGCTTGCTTTTGTCTCTTGTCGGAATTCTTGCAATTGTTGCTGCATATCCTGTAAAAATTGCAAATTGTTAGCAGCAATATTATTAACAAGTTCTTCAGGAGATGCAATTGAATAGTGTTGGCTCTTCGAATCTTGGGCATTAAACCTTTTTTTTTTTGGAAATTGCCCTCTATCCTTCTGGAATTGTAAAGTATTCTCTTGCAATTGCAACATCAACTCTTCCAAAGATGGACCGGAGTTATGATAGGAAACTTCTGGTCTATACGAGAATTATTATGCGTCCTGTAGACTATCATGGAAGTAATTCTGATGATTATTCCATCCATAAAAGAAAGTTAGGTTAATCAGTCCAAACATTGTTATAGGATTGAGAATATGAATTATAAAAGAAATTACTTCCATCCATATCAATTTTTTTTCAAACACAAAATAAAAAATGAAAAGATCACGAAATAATAGAAAAGAAATCACTTACGAACAAATATATACAAAACACCAATTAAATCACAAACAAAAATTAAAACACCGCACTCCTCTACAACGGCGCCAAAAATTTGACTGCCTGTCATTACGCTAGTCAAAATAAAATAACTTGACTATTACTATAGTAGTGGTGAGTTTAGGTCGATTCCACAGAGAGTGTGTGTAAAGTTTATGGAATGAAATTAACCAGTGTTTACACTTAATTGGGGGGTGGATTTTTGAAAGAAGAAAACAAAATGAAACTAACTAATAAAAACAAATTAAAGAAAACATGCAAAAATGATAAATGTGGGGAATTTGGTAAGGACTCAGTTCTTTAGGTTAATCTAAGCCTACACCCTGACTAAGCATATTTTATTAATTTGTTGTTCGTTAACCTCTCCTAGCAACTATTAATCATGGGTTAACTATTAACCCAAGTTTTCCCTTAGGTTTTGTTTAATCAAGATACTATCGTTAATTAAACCTAACCACTGAATAACCTAGGATACGATCTCTAGATTTAATTAGGCAGTAGCATTACGAATTAGGAAAACCGATTAATCAAGGTAACAACTACATATGATACATCATTTAATCTAGGTCATGTTATCCCTAATGATTACGAATCATTAGTCGCTACACATGAATTTCAACATAACAATTACAAATTATATTGAAATTCTAGCAATGGGTTTGCAATTAATGATTCAATGAACCCAATAAAATCATCAAATCACAATACCCAATGAGTTTATACACAAATAATCGAAAAATAATGAAAATTCAATTATTTATACACAATGCCCAAATTAATTAATATAAGATAACACAATCAATTTCTAATGAGAGAAAGAAACAACAAAATAATAAAAAATACTTAACCCGACTCGTCGGCGTCGATGTCCCCTTCGAATCAGTGTCAGGATGCCTAGCCCTTCATGGGTCTTTCCTGGAAAAATGCTTCAACCCCCATTCCAATCCCTAGCCGAAACTCCCTAATTAACGCTTAATTTGTTTCAGCCCAACCACACCACTGCTCATGATATGACAATTTAATGTGGTAGTGTTTGGGCTCGGCATTATTCACTGCCTTTTACTCTTCACTATGCCTGCCCTTCTCTAGCAAAGTTGCTCACGCCTACCTTCACTTCGTCTGCGTTTAACGCAGATTTTCTGCATTAAATGCAGACCCAATCATGCCTTCACTGTGCTGTGGTTAACGCCAACGCATGGGTTAACGCATGTCTTCTACTCCTCAGCGCTACGTTTTAACAGCTAACTCTCCTCTTATGCGTTGTCATTTTTGCTTATTATTTGCTGCTCCTTGTTTGGTCAATGACACTGTCGTTTTGCTTCATTCTAGCTGCTGTGTTATTTTATTTAGCAGCTTCTTGGATGTCTTCTTTTGTGTATTTTTCTTATATTTTGTTTAATTTTTTCTTCTTGCTCTATGAAGACAAGTAAAAATTTAATCTTCAGCAAATAACCCAAATGCAGCACTTTCGACTCACTTTACTTTCTTTGCTCCAAAATTTTACCTAAAATCATATATGAATTAAAGTAAGTATCTCAAACATTTTCATGTCAATAATCACTAAGTTTAAATGATTAAATATATCAACAATTAAATACATATCACTACGCTAGTAATTCTTCCCAGTTAACTGATTGCAAACATGAGCGTTCAACTATTGGATATAATTTTATAACCTATCAAATGTTACAAATTTAAAGAATAAATGGTCCCTAGTTTCATCGTCATTGTGACAAACCTGGCAAACAGGTGAGATACATAGGGAACTCTCAATTCTATCTAAAGTTGAGAGTTTATTTTCATTGGCAAGCTATACAATAAATGACAGCTTAAGAGGAAAAAATTCATGCTAGACAAATTTTCTTTAATGAAATTTTAGAGTAAGATTCCTAAAGATTATACAAATTAATGTGACATAAGTGAGAAGAGTGTCTAATCTAATAAGTAGCATCTGTTGGATCGGAAAAAGAAAGCGTGACATATTTGGAGAACTGGTAGATTTCAAAACTTTTTAGAAATCTTATTTGCAAAGGAAGAAATATATCCAAATCATCATGCCAATCTATACATGATTTGGTATAAGGATTATAATAAACATAACAAGATAGTGATATTACCGACTCCTTTGCTACAGCTTTAATTTCTCGCTGCGCTATCCTCTCCCTCTTCTTGTATCCAAAGATTTTACTTTTGAATCCTTTCCTTTGTCAATCTATCTTCTCCTTGTTATGGTATCCTCAACCAACTTGATCTACCACTTGTTCTTTTTAGACAACTTGGTTAACAAGATCCTTTGGTGGGAAAGGAGAAGAAACACTTTCGAGGAGTATTTTCTTAGAAGAAAGATGGAAACAATGAGACACTTCTCATTCTAGGATTCAGCCATGCATAGGTGAGAAGAGAGAGTTGACCAAAAACAATGCAAGAACACTTTCTTTATGCAAGAAAAGAGAGAAGAGGGAGATCATCCAATGCATCACACCTTTCTTTAATCAAACACAAAGAAGCCATTAAATGAGACTCTTCTCATTTATTTTAAGATGGCTATATGAAAAGACCAATCACCTAATATTGATATGCCA
>JAOTAX010135304.1:0-17711 GCA_025629825.1 Erythroxylum guanchezii | reverse complement strand
CTTTCCTCTCAACCACCGAAACCTCTCTTCTTTCTCTCTTTGGTTTTGATATTTCACTTCTTCCTTTCCCATTTTCGTTTTTCCCCTCTTTAGGAATAAGACAACACTTCTTTCTCCCCATTTTACCCTTAATGATTGAGAAAAGTCCACCTTGCCTTTCCTTTAATGCCTTATGGTTTTTAAACTTAAGTGACTTGCCAAAATTAGCCTTACACACTCTCACTACTTTGATACTTCAATGCCCTTAGCCCATGTCATATTATCTTACCCACATTAACATACTAATTAATTCCAACATACTTTAATCTAGCAAAACCTCAAAAATAGGTTAATCATGCTTATTATAAAAAAAATTCAGGGGCCAACATAGCTCCTCCTCTCACACTGTGCATCAAATTATCCAACTTCTTCATCAAAACATCCATCTGAGCAGATAAAGCCACTGTATTGCCGACTACATGGGCTTGTGTAGGTCGTCTGGGATGCCTATCTGTATGATACTAAAAACTGCTAATGGCCATCTCGTCAATCAACTTGTAGGCCTGATTTGGCGTCTTCCTCATTAAACTACCTCCTACTGCAGCATCTATGGTACTCCTAGTCGACGGGTTCATTCCTGTATAAAAAGTATTGACCTATTGCCATGTGGAGAACCCATGACCAGGACATTGTGTCAACATATCTCGAAATCACTCCCACGCGTCATATAGAGTTTCATTTTCATATTGGTTGAAGGAAGTGATCTCATTCTTCATCTTTACAACCTTGGCAGGAGGGAAAAATTTAAGTAGAAATAATCTCATCATCTCATCCCATGTAGTAATTGATCTCGACTACAAACTAGCCAACCGTGCTCTAGCTTTATCCCTTAAAGAAAAAGGGAATAACCTTAATCTCACCACATCTTCCAATACTCCATTCTGCTTGAACAAATCACAAATATCTAGAAATGTCTCCATATGGGTATTCGGATCCTCCAAAGGCAATCCTCCAAATTTAGATGCTCTCACTATGGATGTAATGCTGTGAGGAATCTCAAAACTTGTAGTTGTGATCATCAGCCTTATAATGGGAGGCATAGGTCTATTGTTGTGCCCCATAGTCAAATCCATCATAGTCAACTCCCTTCTCTCTTCAGTATGTGGCATCAACCTATCCTCGTGCTGTTCCATCTCTACAAATTGCTCTTCTCTAATCCTTTCTCTTGTGTTACTACTCCGAGCCAATCTGGTTTCCTTACGCAACCTGTGAGCAGCTTTTTCAATCTCAATATTTGCTAGCAAATTCTCAGGCTTTTGACCACGAGTGAGCATAAACAAAATGAAATAAATAAAAAGCAGATAATAACAAAGCTAAGAATGGAAAATAAAGCACTCCTGAAGTAAAGCAATCAAGCAAACAACTAAAATACACAAATAAACAACGAAGTAAGAATTAAATCTGATACAATTAATACCATCTAATCTAATGACTCACAATAAGGAATCCTTAGTAATGACGCCAAAAACTTATTACGGTCTAAACAAAAAAAATATATATTGAATTCTATCTAGACCATTTAGAGGCAAGCGCACCCCATTGACAAGTAATATAAAATGGTAAGAATCGGATATTGTACCTAAGGGAATTCCAACACGCAAGACAATTAAATTAAACGATGAAAAATTACTCAGACGATCAAGAATTGATTGATTTGAAAATAAAATAAAATAAAGTAACCAAATCATGTAAATATGAAAAATGCAAGGTATGAATTAAAAAACGACTAGATTTAATCAAATGACATAAATTGGTTAAGGTATTGGATTTCAATTGGATTGGACACTAAAAAAATTGTAACGGTGGATTGATCTAGGAATTACTTCACTTAAGCAAGTCGAACCCAATATTTATGGGGATTCCCTTCTCTTCTAAATCTGAGTCACCTACTTGGTCCATAGATAATTCAGAATAAAAGGCGTTCGATATAAGAAGACAAAAACTAAGTTCGTTAATCCTAGGTATCCTCACACAAGATCCTAAGGGTTGGTCTACACTTTAGTCTCAAGTATGTCACTTGATTAATTTTTCAACAAATTAAATCCCATTGGTTATGGCATTTAATCATCTAAGGTCTTAATCTAGGTGATCAAGCTAAATTAGGACTAAATATGCATTCAATCAAGCAAAAATCAATACCATAAAAATTATCATAATCCAATATCAATCTTAACCTTAACCAAAAAAAACTTACTCACACATATTCATCAATGTAATATAAATCATGGTCATAATATAAGGTTGCATTGATTAAATCCACATAATTAAAATAAATAAGGAATAAAAATAAATTAAATCTCAGTAACAGCTGGGATCGAAAAGCCTTGGCTAAGTCGCTATCTTCTTTGGTCGCTTGCGTGAACGAAGACTGCTTATATTGAAAGAGGGTTGCGTTGCTGTGTTGTTGGATGAGGGATGACGTGACAAATAATTAGTTGCGTCCGCTTCTATTCATGCATGTCCCTTCTCTACCGTTAGCTCCTGCTCTTGTTTCACTGTAACGCTACTCTCCTCTTGTTCACATTTTTTTCTTTTTTTTTCACTCTACCAACACTAACCTCTTCAACATCCTCCTCCAACAGCTGCTTCGGTCTTTTTTTTCTACCACCAGTTGCTTCAATATTTTGTTGCCACCAATTGCTAACGTTTTTCTCTCAACGTAGATGCTTCGTTTGTTGCTTTCCTCCAGCTCTTCCATGTTGCTTTTCTCCAACTGCAACCTTATTCTCCTAGCTTCCACTAACTTCTAATGTCTTTCTCCACCAGTTGCAATGTTTCTTTATTAACCAGCCAGCTACCAACGTTTCTTTATTATCCAACCAGCTGCCAACGTTCTATATTATCCAACCAGCTGCCAACGTTGTGTGTGGAGAGTGTTGAGTGGTGTGTAATGTGAGTGATGGAGTAGTGTTAGTGCTCTCTTTCATCCCCCTCTTTTCACGCCTCTAGCTATATTATTTTTGTTTTCTCTTGATGTGCCGCATCTGCTTTTTCCCTTGATTGTGTTGTAGTTGCTCTTTTTTTTGCTATTTCACTAATGTGACGAAAATATTGGTGGTCCATCTTCTTGCCATTTTATTCACACACAACACACCTCAACATTTTTCTTCAACAACCGTCTTCATTCACCACTTTAGCATTTTTCTCTCCAGCTACTTGCGTAATGTGACAAATTAATTTGCTGCTTGTTCTTGATCCACTTTCGCCGCCTCTTTAGCACTAACGCAGCCCATGCTGTCTTGTTTTTCATCTATTCTCTCCATACAGCCTATGCCTAAGCCACCAAAGCTCACGCAGATTACCTCCTTTTTACTGTAGCTGATGTGTGACAATTTAACTTGTAGTACACTTTTCTGTTCATTCCTAAAAACTCTTACAACCAATGCCACCCTCCAATGCAGTCGTTTCTTCTTCATTCTCTTCAGACTACACCGTCGTTTTAGAACGATGTCATTTTGTAGCCATCTTGTCCGTTAAATTGCATTCTTGCATGCAAAAATATGCTATCGTTAATGTTTTCTAGAGCTTTTCTTGCTTGATGCTTTTGAACCTTCCAAATTCAATATGTGCCTAAAATTAAAATAAATAACTTTTAATTAGTGCAATTTAAATATTAAATGGACAAGAGTCTAGCAAATTATGTATCTAAAATCAATATAAAATGTCCATTAACACCATCATAAGGTAATGCTTATGTTAATAAGTGATAATTATTAAACATTAATATTCAAGCATAAATTTCATATACATTTAGTCATCGAAATTGGGTGTTGACGAAGGTCACACCGTCATGCTTTTTAGTGTGAGTCTGCAAAAAGAGCTGACGAGGTGTAGGCTTCGTGCCCATAGACTTTTCGTGAATCAAAATAAAATTTTACAAGTGAACTACAATTTACAAAATTTTGGTTAGAATTTCCTCTATTTTAATGATATTTACCCCCTATTAAACAAAGAAAGTAACTCAACAACACAGCTATATATAACACCAGACATTTATAACATTATCATTCTCTAATACACATATTTTCATTCCAAAATTTACGCATCAAATTAAATTGAAACACACCAAAGTAAAAAAAATCAAAATATAGGTGTAAAGTGTAGATACTTACAAGTCTCTCTGGATGCCCGTGGTGAGTAATAAATCCTACAGTATGTATGGGAAGACTTTCTCCCCCTGGTCCTCCATGTTTGTTGATACCATTACACTTTGACATGAACATTGCCTTGGGTATCCAATACTGCTGACAACGACTCCATATTTGTTCAGAAATATAAGGTGGTCATACACCAGTCTTATGTATCACACCAACAAAGTCTCAATAATGTGTACGTGATCATCTCTCTCATACTTTATAAATGACCGCGTCAAATTCAGAATCTAAAAAAAAACTTTCTGAAAAAAAAAAAGAAAAACATACGAAAAGTACTTATAATCTACAATATTTATCTAATTAATGTATACAATTCCATTAAAAATAAAAATATATATTTTTTGTAACTCAAACTCCTGATACTAAAAATCCTTTGTTGATTGAGAGATATAACTCTCAAGATCAATCTTCTCCTTGAATTTTGATGTCATGTTTCTTAAGCACGGTCCAGATGGAATCAACCTAATATTAAAACAATGAATTTTATATCATTTTTAAATTTAAACTTGCAACTTAATTTTAAACATATGGTGTTTCATGTATTTTCACTTATAAATTGTTGACAATTGTGATGTAAGTTCTTCCATCAACTCCCTCAGCTCTAGGTTGGAGGCCGCCTCCTTCATCCACATCGTTTACCTCTGATATCTTTGTCGGTATAGGGGTGGTGGATAATGTAGTAGTAGGTACAGAAGGTGATGCCTCATCTGCAAGTGTAGTAGTTGAAGGTACAACATCTGATTCAGCTACAGTTGTAGAATGTGATGCTTCACCTTGACAATAACTGGCTCTAATTCGTGGTCTGAACCTTGATCGCATCATATCTTGTTTTCTCTTTGGTGGCATATTTCAACCTGAAATTCATATTTTATTGAATATTCTAGAAATATAACAATTTCAATTCAATATAAAACAATATATTGTTGATTCAATAATTGATTTATTAAATATAATATTCTATTACAAATACAAATTAATCACTATCAGCATTTAATTGTAAATCAAAATCATCATCTTCTTTTGAAGAATTAGAATCAAACTCAGGCTCCTCTTCTGATCTCTCACCCTCCTCATCCTCTTCAGATGAAATTACAACATATTTATTATTTGGATCATTCAAAGTTTCATTCTCACCATATGTTACAAATGCTTTTATTTCATAAACATCTTCCTGAAACGCTTCACTTTCAATTCTTTATTCCCCTTTTCCATGTAATTCAAAAACACCTATAGGTTTAACTTTGCAAATGACTAACCAATCTGACTTATCTCATCGTAAGCTAGGAAAAGAGACATAATACACCTGGATGACTTGCATTGCCAACACGAAAGGGTCAAATTGTCTAAATCTTCTTCATTGATTGATTTCAACTAGATTGTATTGGCTATGCACTTTTGCACCAACATTAGGAGTTGGATCAAACCAATCATACTTAAATATCACACTCTACTTTATTGGTAATGCAAGGAACTCAATTTCAAGTATCTCAATAATTTTACCATAGTAATCCATCAATTCTCTCTATATGCAAACTCCTTTATTTACTGTTTTCATATTATGACCATGCATGATATTATGTATGATATTTGTATCCATTAACGAAATATACCAGATAAGATTTAACAATTCACAAAGGCCCTTTCGTAAAATCACATATGAACTTGTTCTCTATTGGACTTTCTAAGGCCTACATAAAAGAAATTATCATATTAATAATATAATGTCATTTGAACATTAGTTTATAATTCAATCATTTCAATAATTGTAAGTGAAAACTTACATACTTCTTGAACCATCGAGGAAGTGTCTTCCAACTTATTTATTGATATCATCCTGTATTTTCTCATGCATTAGCTCGTGTAACCATTCCTCGTATAATCAAAAAACATTATTATGTATTTCAGTTATGAATAACACTAAATTTCAAAACCCAAATAATCAATTTCAACTTACTACATGAAAGGTTGAACCTCTTGATAGTTCAATAAAATGTAACCATGAGCAGCCTCTATTTCTTCCTCTATGAACATTCTTCTTATTAAACGTCCATATGTTCGTCCAGGATATGTGAAAATGGATAAGTTACCATTAAGATCACTTGTTTCTCCCCCATCGTCATTACAAGGAACTTTTCTTTCTCTTGTGTGAACATGCGGCTCAAAGTAATGTGAGCAAAATGTACTTACCCTTCAGAGTTTATGTTCAATATTCGAGCAGTTGAAGACAATTGAGTCATTGTTTCACAATTTGGCCATAATTCTTGGTCAGCCGAGTGTAGTAATTCAAAAAATTATTTTGCATGTAGGTTTGGTTCTTCTTTAAGATTTTCTATATTTTCCTGAAAGATATAACTGGCTGCATCATAAATCGTTTGCACGTAAGGATTTTCAGTTGCAGCTACATTATTTGTTCTAAATCCAATCCCCCTTCAAATTTATCCATATTTACTGACGAGTTTACTTCATTACCCCTTGAGATGCTACAAATCAATGGGTCCCCATGTCGTCTCCATTCAAAATAATTTGGAACAATCCCTTTTCTCAGCAAATGGCCATTCACTTCATTAATAGGAAGGAAACAAATATTTTTGCACTTTTTACATAGACAACTAATCTTTAGACCATCCATATATGCAGGTTAAGAACATAGATACCGAATAAAAGCTTCAACTCCCTCAACAAACTTAGGATTAATGAAATCATCAGGTGTTAATTATCTATACATCTAAGATCTATAAACATTTCATTTCTACAAAGCTGTTAATTTTAAAAAGTGATTTCATAGTTATTATCCTTCATATCCCCCTAAGTTTATAGAACATCCAAACGTTACACAACGTCCCCTAAGTATTAATCAATCAAATTAATCACCTACAATTGATTTCAACACTATGGTATGTGACATTGCTTACACCTGTGAATTAAGAAAGCAAATTCTCACTGTGACTTTTAGGCTCGTGGAATTTTTCACTGATAAGCCTCACAGGAGCTGCATCATAGGTTTCCAGCCTATATATCGTCCTACGGGTTTATTATGCAAAGAACTGTCTTATCTATTAAACCTATGAATTTCTTGTGTCAATACTAAGTTTGCATTAATCAAATTAAAGTTCAAGTATTTATGTTTGAATTAATCACTTACAATTGATTTTAATAATATGATATGTGACATTGTTTACACCTGTGAATGAAGAAAGCAAGTTCTCGCTGTAACTCCTTAGCTCGTGGAATTTTTTACCAATAAGCCTTATGGGAGTTGCATTAGGGGTTTCCACCCTATATACCGTCCTAGGGGTTTATTATGCAAAGAACTGTCTTGTCTATTAAACCTATGAATTTTTTGTGTTAATAATAAGTTTGAATTAATCAAATTGAAGCTGAAGTATTTATGTTTGAATTAATCACCTACAATTGATTTTAATACTATGGTACATTTCATTGTTTATACCTGTGAATCAAGAAAGCAAGTTCTTGATGTGACTCTTAGGCTCATGAAATTTTTCACCGATAAGCTTCACAGGAGCTACATCATGAGTTTCCAGCCTATATACTGTCCTAGGGGTCTATTGTGCAAAGAACTATCTTGTCTATTAAACCTATGAATTTCTTGTGGTAATACTAAGTTTGAATTAATCAAATTGATGGTGAAGTATTTATGTTTGAATTAATCACGTACAATTTATTTCAATACTACGGTACGTGGCATTGTTTACACCTATGAATCAAGAAAGTAAGTTCTTGCCGTCACTCTTAGTTTCGTGGAATTTTTCACCGATAAGCCTCACGGGAGCTACATCACGAGTTTTCACCCTATATACTATCCTAGGAACTTAGTTATGCCTCAAATCATCCATAAGATCTCAAACTCATTCCACATACAATAAATATTTAGACTGTTAAAAAAGAACATAAAAACTCATCAATGATTATAAGAATATTCTAATCAACAAAACAAAATCAAGACCTCCTTTCCATTTACACAAAACCCGAATGCATCAAAATCATATTATTCAAGCAATACATATGGTAGACATGAGTTGGATGACTTACCTGAATAAGCAGACAACTCCAGACTACAAAGAAGGATAAGCGACACTCTTCAACACAATATAGGGCCTATGAAAAAGAATATTTCGTATATAATATAATACACTTGTTCAATAGTTTGGTTATATTTTTAATATATTAGAGCAAGCAAATCAGAAAATAATATTGTTTATTTTGAAATAGAAATATGTGGACTTTTAGTGGGAGTAATGTTAAAAATATTGCTAGACCAATTCAATCCTGACTTGCTAAAAATGAGAATAAACGATCATGCTACTAATGTTTCTCCAACAGAAAGAACATAAACATGAAGATAAAATCGTATAAGTCCTATTAAAACAAATCTTGAACAACTTTACGAAGAAAAATAACTCATGCCAGTACCAGCCACTTCAACATGGGAAAAAATATTTAATACCTAACCACTTAGATAACCTTTAAAATTTTAGTCTAACTTTTGACCAGTTTAATAATTCATTTCAATAAACTCATATTCTACCTTGAAATACAGCAAGATCAACGTGGTAGGTTAAATTAAATGGTTGTTTATCATTACAATACTATGTCAAGATATTAGCTCTTAACTACATACATCTTGTCTGATGCTTAATATAAAAATACAAATAATTGTGTGATTTAAATATTGTAAATTCAATTACACGCACCAACTATACGTAATCATTGACGAAAAGAATATAAAATTATATAACCAATATAGACATTATTGCAATCAAAAGTTGTACATTCTTTGCATATACCTAAAGGGTTATTTTTAATTGGTGGTAATTTAAAATTCCTTGTGTTTTGACCATACTTATTTCCTCACTTAGAATAGATATAAAGTAAAGACTTTAAAGTTTAACTTAGAATTTAAGAATTATAATGTACATTTGTTTATCCAACTTAAAATTGTACTTGCTTTAGTGCAGTAAACCTAATAACCAATTGCATAGTAATACTTGATTTGAACATGTGATAAGCCTTTAGAAATGTTCATCAATAATTATGTTTAATCAAATTTTCTTCAACTTTAATTTTTTCAAAAGGGATTAGTTTCGCAATTTTTGCTACTAAGACTTTTAGATTTTATTCATAGCTCATTCCTACACCGTGCCAAAATCATTTGTTCTATTATTACATTTCATTTATTTATTTTTACTCCCTGCCCCAAATTTCCCTAATAACTTTAAAAACATCATTTTAAAGCTTAATCAATTGCTAAAATGGGTAAGATAAGGCGTCTAATATACCTTTTCTATTTTATGATAAATCTCAACTCATTTTTTTTTCTTTGGTTATAACTTTATCTTTCTTGTCTTTAATTAGGTTTCTCTTTCCTTTCCTTAAGAAAAACATAGGTGGCAACTCTATGCATTTCCTTTCCTTAAGAACTAAAATCATTTTTTCAATGTAAGAATGATTCATTTTTTCATTATACATATTTGTATCAAAGTTATAACACTCCCATCATTTAAAGGAATAGATTACTATCCATTTAAATTACGCAAAACACTCCCATGCAATAAACATCAACATAACAGGCATTTCATCAAACATCTTAAATACATCATAAATTTATCCCATCATCACAACCAAAATCACGTCTTATCCCTTCCATCACTAACATTTATAACTTAAAATTGTTTTCCAATCAATTTATACACAAATAAATGAAAGTTATCAAATACCCAAACTTTCATTTAACATACGCCAAAAACAGAGGTGAAAGGCTGTAAGAATACCTCCACTAAAGGGCACAATGACAGTGGCTAGAGAAGACAAACGCCGACGAGCAGAAGAGGAGTCCTCGACATAGAAATCGAAAAGAAGAAAATCACACCAGAAAACATAGGGGAGAGATGCACGGCAAAAGAAGCTGAAGTAGACGACAACGTTTTTCTTGAAAATTATCGACAGAATTTACCGATGAAAATTTTTTTATCGGTAAACTCAAAACATTTTTATTCTAATGACAATTCCCGCCTTCTTTACCAAGGGACATTTTATACCATCGCTAAAGTCTGTCAAAAATTTTCGGGATGATTTCGCTCCATATTTACTGACGGATATTACTATCGTCGCTAAACAAAATTTTTCCCGTCAATGTTACCAACAGAAGTTGATTTTTTGTCGGTAATTTGCAACGGTTTCATTTCCATAGGTAATTTTCCATCGCTAATTTCTACTTTCCTTGTAGTGACTCATCATAAAATGACTAAAGATTAAATAAAATTAAAAATTTTGAAATAATATTGAAAGAAATTGTCCCTATATGTCAAAATTTTGAAGTTTAATGGAAAAATAAATTATTAAATGAACATTAATTGATTTATTTTGCTTTATAAGAACTTATTAATTTACAAAAATTGACTGATTAATTAATAAATTAATCGATTTTAAACAACAAGAATTATTAAAGTTAACCGAACCAAAAGGTTAAACATTGAACTAAAAATTTTGACGATTCAAAGTTTTTATGATATAACTTGTTGAACCAGTTGAATTTTTTAATCATTGCTCATAATAACATGCTTCATGAAAACACAAAATGTATTGAGAATTATTATCACTTAATTTATCATCATATTTAGCAAGGAACCATTTTTCTTGTATTTCTATCATCCTAAAACTAGATGGTTGACATATTCACCAAAGCTCAAATGCTTACTCAGTAAAATGAACTACTTAACAAACTCAAGTTGGCATTATTTGCCCCATCTTGAGTTTCTAAAAGAGGGGCAAAATATTAATTGTATATTTACTCTTGAATCTTTCCTTTATTCGTGAACTTGTAACTCTACATGTAGATCCTTTCTATATATATATGTATGTATCTATATACTTAAAGATTAATAATATATAGTTCTCTCCAACTTATTCCCGCACCTTATAATATTTTTAGTTAATACAACCTTATGCCAAGGTGTGTTCTTATCTAAAGTAAAAAGGTTGAAACATGAACAAGTAAATGATTAAGACACATGCATGCTGAGATGGAGGAGGATTTTTTTAAGTAGTTATATGCAAAAAGAAATAATGAGATACACGATTTATGTTTGAGATGGGCTACCTTATTTAAAAAAGCACTTTTTGGGTGGATTTCAAGTTTTAAAATGATTATAGATCTTATTAGAGTCATGTTAAAAATATGTTTAACTTGGTAAGGTGCAATTTGTGTAGGATTATACCATTTAGAGTTTACATACAAATATATTATTGTAAACCTAGTTTAAGGATCCAAAAATTTATAATCATTATAAATTTAATATGATTTAATTGAAACTATTGAAGATAAAATATTATACTTGGGATAATCATATAAGAAATAAATATTGTATTATATAATATCTCATATTTTATGAATCTCATCACTTAAATTTTCATTAGGTTGTTAAAACCTATCTTTGCATAATTTCTTATAATTTTCATTATAAGAGCCACTTTGAACAAATTTATTGATAACTCCTTTTTAGGATATTAACTATTCTACTCTCTTTTTGTACTTCTAGGCAAATGTTTTTTAGACAACAACATATAAAATAATCATAACACAATTGAATTAAAAAAAGAACAAAAGTACATGCATAGAATTGGAAAAAGCAGGTGGGCGCAATAGAACAACAATAACTTGACCATTTGTGACAAAAATATATCAATGATATAATATATCTACGACAAAGAAAAAACAAAGTGCCAAATTTAATATCCTATTTTAAAAATAATAAAATAAAGAGTAAACTTTTATTATAAAAGCTATCATACTCAGAATTCACTTTCGATTTTTCAAGTAATTCTAAAATATCGAAAACTAACAGTGATCCACTTTTAACCAACGAGGATAGAGAATAACATCAATATCCACAGTATAGAAATATTAAAAACAGTTTTCATCAATAATTTATAAAACAAAACAAAAAAGAAGAGGCTTGATGAGTTATTTAAAGTGAACCAAACTCTTTCATTTAATATAAAATTTGCAGTGTTTTATTATATTATATTTTACTTTATTCATAACGATATTATTTTAATGTAAATAAGATGCTAAAGATATGATAAAGTCATATTAGAAACTTGTGTACATTTTTAAGAGTGATAAGAATTTCAAAAGAAAATAATTAGGGTGTAAGAGAACTTTTTTATACCAATATATGTTTATATTTTTATTTGTAGATATTAGTAACGTATAGTTTATATGTAAAGAATTTATTATTTTATATTCAGTAGAAACTTCATTTCATAAGTATAAAATTAATTAAATTCGTGTATAAATTAAAAAATAGTTTAATGTCGCTACAATATTCTAATTATTATATTTTTAACAAAAAGCTGAAAGTACATAATTGTAAATTTTGTGTAATAGTTGGATTCTTCTACTTTTACTAAAGTGTAACACTCAAAACTTTCTTTTACTTTTAGCATTTGGTTCAAACTTTTTATTCCTTACAAGTATTATCAATTACATTGTTTGTAAGGCAATTTTAAAATTGAACTTATGAATTTTAAAGTAAATTTTAAACAGGTCAAATTAAAATCAAATTTACTTTATTTGAATTGATTTTTTTGTTTGACATAACGTAATTTTGTTTGAAATATACAATTAATCATTAATAATTTATTCGAAAATTTTTTGATATTAAAAATATATCCTGACATGCCCAACCTGGGACTGATTGATTTGAGCAGCTAATAAGAGTCCTTTATATATCAAAGACATAAAAGATTTTCGTGAGGTCAAGACTTATATGGGTAAGATCAAATGCATCCATTCTTCTCGAGGGGTTAAATTTTTAACAAAAGTTGCACTAAATTATTAAGGAAAGTAATAAGGTTAATGGGAGCTTTCATAGAAACACGTAATTCACCCTTGTGAGTTCTGATGAAATCCTCCCGCGACCTTCCCCGTCCCGACAATCCCAAAAATCCCAAGAAGTCAAGGCCACCGGATAAACCTCCAGATGACGAGCGGTAGGGTAGCGCGCCACGCACTTCATCCAGTGTTCTCCCTCAGTCCTCCCTTCATGTTCCTTCTTACCAAAAGAAACTCCTGGGCAAGCTCGCACAACAGCAGGAGGCTCCAACAATTACCCCAGTCGACCTCCTGGCTTTAAAGTGCATGATGATAGTTTTCGTCAAAACGACCCCCTCTGCCTCGAATTCTCTATTGATCCCACCTTTAAGTAGCAACTCATGGCCCCATGGCAACAAGCTATAATTGTTAAAGTCCTTGGTCGCAATGTTGGTTACAAGGTTCTTTATACCCGAGTCCACCAGTTGTGGAAACCAAAAGTCGATATGGGCATACTTGACCTAGGTCATGACTATTTTCTCGTGAAATTCGTTGTCGATGATGATAGGAATTTGGTAATTAACAATGGGCCATGGATTATACAGGGGCACTACCTTACGGTGCGGCAATGGTCATCAGATTTCAGGCCCTTCACGACCACAATGGACAAAATTCTAGCGTGGGTCAGGTTTCCGGAACTCCTAGTAATGTACTACGATGATAATGTTCTGCGAGCCTTAGCCTTTGGTGTTGGCGTTTCCTTCTGTGTTGACGTCAACACTTCCTTTGCCACTAGAGGCCAATTTTCCAGAGTCAGTGTGGAGATTGATTTAGCCAAACCACTGGTGGGCAAAATCTGGCTTGATGGTGTCTGCTATCCGGTGGTCTATGAGGGCCTAGATATAATTTGCTACAACTGTGGGACCTATAGGCATGACCAGAAGGCTTGCACTACCACCCCTCCCATGTCTAATGTTCCTGCACCTGTGCCACTACCCACAGAAGAGGGCGATGGAATGCACTGTCCCATCCCTGCACCTACTGTGGAGGATTCTCACCGTGACATGACTGACTAGACCCCACACTATGGGGACTGGATGATTGTGGCCAGACGTCCACGCCGAACACCTCGCCCTCTACCTACAAACACACTCCAAGGACCTTCCTAGCGGTAGAATCAAAATCGATACCTAGCATTAAATGAGGAGATTACCGCTTCGACAATGGAGAACACCGCATTCCACGTGGGAAACAGCTCCCGCAGTTTCTGCCTACAGACCCTTCAAGCGACAAATTAAACCCTGTACACTGAGGCCCCAACCCTCTCCCCTATAGAAACCACCTAAGGACCACTCTCTGGCTGGGCCCCAAGCCCCACTTGGTTATGCCCATGCAAACAACGTAGCCTCCCATGCACCTACTGTAGCACCGACTTCCGCTCCTTTTTCTTTTCACGTGCATGGTCTGTCCCCCAATTTTGAATTCACTCCGCAAATGGTGCACTCTCTTGCAGGCACTTTGCAACAATTTTTTACACCGGTGATCCTCCCCTTCGCTGAGCCATCTCTACCACTTGGGGTTGCTTTTCTTCCTCTTAACCTGCCGAACCCAGGCCCCTGTACAAGCTGAGGGGAGCGGCATTTCGGTGATGGTTCTAGCTGGGCCCCTGGCTCCTCAAGCAGCTATGGAAGTTGATTCTCAGACAATAGCTAAACTAGCCACCACAGTAGCCATGGATGGGCTAGTTGCAGACTCCCCTGAGGACGAAATTGCTGGCTCACCAGCCCCGTCACATTGAGGACAATGTCCTTTTTCTTCTCTTATTTTCTCATGATTTGTGACCCTATCATTTGTTGGAACTGTCGGGGGGTTGATAAGAGGGATTTCATTCCTAGTGTAAAAGAATTGACCCGCACCCACAAGCCAGGCATGTTGTTCTTGCTTGAAACTCACATATCCGGTTCTCGAGCTACGGGTCCTTGGGTTTGACATGATTGAAAGGGTGGAGCCTGTTGGGTTTATGGGGGTTATCTAGGCCTTATGGTAGTCTACATCATACCATCTTACTCCACTCCATTCTCATCGCCAATGTTTGACACTGCTGGTCCAAGGTCCCTAGGAGAGTGCCTGGGTCTGTTCAGTGGTCTACGCCAGTCCCATCCCCACTGTCAAAGCATCCCTTTGGGAACACTTATGTGAGCTTCGTTTGAGCATACAACTCCCCTGGCTAGTTATAGGAGATTTCAATGACTACCTGCATCCTTCTGAAAAACGGGGAGGCCCGTATGATGCACGCCGAGCTAGTTTATTCAACAGTAGGATTGGTGCTTGTGGACTCCAAGACCTAGGCTGCCAGGGAACCCCGTTTACCTTTGCGTGAAAGAGCCATGGAATTTTTTCTACTCACGTCCAACTTGATCGAGCCCTTAGTAATGAGTCTTGGCCCCTTCTCTTCCTAGATACTAACGTCTCTCACCTCCCCCGCACCGTGTCTGATCATAACCCCCTCTTGCTTAAGTTTCAGCAAACTCTTCCACCCCCCGCGTCTCGCCCTTTCCACTTTCAAGCTGCCTGGCTGCTTCATTAGGATTTCCCGGGAATCATTCGTGACACATGGGCTCCGCACCAACATTGTATCCAGGAGGCGATTAAAGCAGTGACTCTTGCTGCCCAAGATTTCAATTCCAATGTCTTTGGCAATATGTTTAGGCGTAAGCGTCTATTATTGGCTCGCCTCAAGAGAATTTAAGCTTTCTTAAGCACTCGCCATTCCTCCTTCTTGGTGGCTCTCGAAGCCCAACTGGTAGATGAATATCGAAATGTGCTGCGCCAGGAGGAGCTTCTCTGGTTCCAGAAGTCGAGGATTCAAAGGCTCCAAGAGGGGGACCGGACCACTGGGTTCTTCCATGCCACCACAATTACTCGCCGGAAACGTAATCGTATTGATAAACTTCGTCTACGTACGGGAGACTGGACCACAGACCCGCTTGCTCTCAAAGGAGAGATCCTCTCTTACTATCAAGAACTTTTCTGCATTGTCGAGCCCACTCCACAGGACTGCCCTCTGGGTGTCCATGCTGCTCTCCCGGAGGAGGCTTGTACTGTACTCCTCAAGCCAATGGAACCAACGGTGGTCCTTCGAGTCGTTCAATCTCTTAAGCCATATAAGAGCCCAGGCGGGATGTGGGCGGATCTATGGTTCAAATGGTATAGCATGCCTTTGTTTCCGGTGAGGTGCCTGTGCAAATCTCAGATACGCTCCTAATCCTTATTCCTAAGACTGCCAATCCAGTGAATATCACTCATTATCGACCGATCAGTTTGTGCAATGTGATTTATAAAATTCTGACCGAGGTTATAGTTAACCGAATCTGGCCCTTCCTTAACACTCTGATACACCCAGCTCAAGCAGCCTTCATCTCAAGCCATAAAGCTTCGGATAACATCTTCATTGTTCAGGAGACCATTCACACGACCAAGAGCCTACGGGAGGAAAGAATGGCGGTGAAATTTGATTTAGCCAAAGCGTATGATCATATCAATTGGGACTTCCTCCGACGAGTGCTAGTGGACTTTGTTTCCCCCTTCTCTCGATAAACCTGATCATAAACTACGTATCCAGCTCCCGTTTATCCATCCTTTGGAATGGCAAGAGGCTTCCGGCATTTCAACCCGCCCGGGGTCTTCGCCAAGGGGATCCACTCTTTCTATACCTGTTTGTTCTATGTATGGAGAAACTTTCGGGGTGGATCACAAGCAAGGCTGAGGATGGACAGTGGCAGCCCATTCGCCCGTCAGTCACCGGACCTCCCATCTCCCATCTCCTATTTGCTAATGATGTCCTCCTCTTTACACATGCCTCGTGGAGCCAGGCTCGAGTCTTGTGCTACACTATGACCGAGTTTTGTCACATTTCTAGTCTGCTAGTAAACAATGTAAAGTCCACAGATTTCATCTCTAGTCAAGTTGGCCGACGGCGACGAACTAGAATTTTCACTGCCTTGGATATGTCCCCCTCACAACGTTTGGAGACCTATTTGAGTGTTCCTCTATGTACCACACGGAGGACCATGACAGATTATAGGGGCATCATCAACAACATTCAATCTCGCCCGGCGGGCTGGAAGGGGAGGCTTTTGAACAAAGCGGGTCGCGCGACACTTATCCAGGATACCCTCACCTCCATTCCCATTTATGCGATGCAGTCTACTTGGCTTCCCAGATCCGTGTGTGAGGAGATCGACAAACTCGCGCGGGCCTTTCTGTGGGGACATGTTGGAACCCGATCTCGGAACTGGACCCCAACCGGAAAAACGAAAAACGCTATTCGAAAACAAAGTGGTAGAATGAATCAAACGAATCTTATGACCAAAGTGAGACGAAAGTGGGACAAACAAAGGCGAAACAAAAATCGAATTCAAAAGCAAACGAACGGACGAAAACACAAATCGGAAAACAAAGCGAAACAAATGAATGAATCGGAAGTCATAAAGCAACGAGAGAATTCGAAGCGGAAACGTAAGGCGAAATGAATCGAATATGAATCTAATCGGATCAAAGGTGAATCGAATCAAGTCAAAAAGGCATACGAATCGAATCAAAACAAATAAAAGGTTCAATCGAACTGAATCAAATTTTCGACATCCGAAAACAAATTATTTTAAAAAAACGTCGCGTTGGAAATC
>JAOTAX010135216.1:0-17729 GCA_025629825.1 Erythroxylum guanchezii | reverse complement strand
CATGATACATTGTGTTCCATGCATTCCATTCATGAATGCATTAACAGATAATGGAAGTTGGACCTGAGTTGCCACCGTCAGAGCTTAAAGCTCAACGAATGAAAACGAGCCTCGAGCTCGAGAGTGATTTAGAGCCATTGGCTCAATGATTAATGAGCCCGGTATCCAATGGATACGGGACAGTACAAGCAATCGGTTACAACAATGTAATAACTGGAAAAAGGGTCTCATAAGCATTCCATATGCATTTTGTTAAGTGTATTTGAAGTGTATTTGATTGATTGCAATCCAGAATGGCCATGTATATGTGGAAATGTGATAGTTATGTATTGAGCAATGTGTACGCAAAGTGTATAAGTGTGATATCATTGTTATCTGAATTGATGCGTTACATGTTTTGAGTGAACCATCGATGATGGTTTCTCACTGAGTTGCAAAACTCGGCAAAATTGCATCATTGTTTTTTTCAGGACCGATAGGCGACTTTAGCATTTGAGTGGCTCCACTACCGCGTAGAGTGTGTTTAGAGTGAAGTCATGGCGTAAAGGTCGGTTAGCTGGGCTTTTTGGATGACATAGTTAGATTTTTCATATTTTCCTCATTCATGTAGTACTTTTGTACTAGATTTTGTAGTTGTACATTGTATGAAAAATTGAAAGACACTTTGTAAACAATTACGTTTGAGCAATGGAATGAGGAAAAAGTTGGTTTTAAATATTGTGGTTTTTCTATAGATGCTTTAAAAGAAAAATGCAATACGATGCCATGTGAAGTAAATGAAAGAATAGAACGTAGCTCGCCCTTATTGTAGGATATGTACCAAAATGACCTTCGGGCGTCCTGGTGTGTATTCTGCGGTAAGGGGGTGTTACATATGAAAGACCTCCCTCCAAGCCGTACACCTTGCTGATTCACATAGGATTCTACGTGACCTATGCTACTCGGGTCAGAGCGTAAGCTAGTGATGCTTTCGGCTACTGGACTTTTTCCATCTAGGGTGCAGCACTCCACCGCTTCGCTTAGCAGGACGACGCTTGTATTGCTCTCGCACAAACCCATTTTCATGGTTTAGGCTGCTCCCATTTTGCTCGCCGCTACTACAGGAATCGCTTTTGCTTTCTTTTCCTCTGGTTACTAAGATGTTTCAGCTCGCCATCTCTATGACTATGGATATAGGAAATGAGACAATCAAAAAGACAAAGTGAATGTATAATAAATAAAGGGAAAGGGTTATTTCGTTCCCGATAGTTATTTCTTTGATCGGTGGTTGACAGTATACTTTGGATCGAAATCAGGGGGAGTACTGCCTGATCGTTTCTACCAACTTTTTAGCCCAATTTATATTCTTTTTATAATTAAAACTTCGAATTCAAAAGAAAAGAGCACAGTACAACGGAGAGTTGTATGCTGCGTTCGGGAAGGATGAATCTCTCCCCAAAAGGAATCTATTAATTCTCTCCTAATTGCTTGGACTGTAGGTGCGATGATTTACTTCACGGGCGAGGTCTCTAGTTCAAGTCCAAGATGGCCCAGCTGCGCCAAAGAAAAGAATAGAAGAAGCATCTGACTCCTTTATGCATGCTCCACTTAGCTCGAGGGGATATAGCTCAGTTGGTAGTCTCCGCTCTTGCAATTGGGTCATTGCGATTACGAGTTGGATGTCTAATTGTCCGAGCGGTAATGATAGTATCTTGTACTTGAATTGATGGCTCACTCTTCCTAGATAATGGGTAAGAAGACCGAAACATGCCACTAAAAGACTCTACTGAGACAAAGATGGGCTGTTAAGAACGTAGAGGAGGTAGGATGGGCAGTTGGTCAGATCCAGTATGGATCGTACATGGACGATAGTTGGAGTCGGTGGCTCTCCTAGGGTTTCCTCATCTAGGATCCCTAGGGAAGAGGATAAAGTTGGCCCTTGCGAGCAGCTTCATGCACTATCTCTCTTCAACCCTTTAGCGAAATGCGGCAAAAGGAAGTAAAATTCAAGGACCGATCCCATCGTCTCCGCCCCGTAGGAACTATGAGACCACCCCAAGGATGCCCTTAGGCATCCAGGGGTCGCGGACCGACCATAGAACCCTGTTCAATAAGTGGAACGCATTAACTATCCACTCTCAGGTTGGGCAGTAAGAGTCGGAGAAGGGCAACCACTCATTCTTATTCTTAACCAGCATTCTTAAGACTAAAGAGTGAGACGGAAAGAGGGGGAAAGCTCTCCGTTCCTAGATATGTTCTGATCGACAACTCATACTAAATCTGGTTGCATTTTATTGTTTATTGTAAGTGGGAGACTAGCCTAAATAAATAGAAATTGGATAAATTTGTCCTTCTTTTTTTTATGAAGTAACTTTCATCAACTCACAGTATTCTAATGTGAATCTTTAGGGGAATTCATCCAATTCGTTAGATCTAAAAAAAGAAGAACCCTTTTCATATGATCTCCTATCTACACATACTTTATCAACACACATATAGATAGATTGGCTTAACAGTTATTTCAGGCATCTACCCCAATCTCGATTTTTTTTTTCAAATAGCTCATTTACTCATATATCATATTTACGCTTGCCTAAGTGTCGTTTCGATTTGAAAGAAACTGCATCTTATATCCGATTAGAATAAATCGATATTTGTGTTATGCCCCAAGCCTAAGTCTTGAAAGAGATATATATGAAATATTAAATTTGTCCCATCGAATCTAAAAAATCTTGTTTTTTTGAACATGAAGAGATAGAGAAGCCATTGCAATTGCCGGAAATACTAAGCCCACTAAAGGCACAAAAATAGAGGGTAAGTCATTGAGAATTGTCATAGAATGGGCACCTCGATTGAATAGTTGTACATTTATTTTGATTTTTATTGTTCTATTAATCTTTTTTTTTTATATTATATTGTTCAAAATATATCTAATATATCTTCAAATCATTCTAATTCGTATATAATTATACTAAGTATAAATAAGTGAGTATACATAATAAAATACCAGGAATATAGAACGGAGTAAATAAGCTTATTCTTCTTTTATTTTTATTATCGTTTAGTCCATGAAGGCAATCATATCCTATAATGTAGTTGGAGCGAATTAAGTACCATATATACAATAAAAGTATAAAATATCAAGCAAAAATACATCAAATAGGAGGTTCAATTATACATCTATCAAATTTCCAAAAATTTTTGTTTTTAGTTATATCCTCATGCCAAGTTCTGTACAAGAGCAATAAAATATTGTTTGATGTTGATAATAACTAATATACATGTTTTGTAGTGCCATTGACCTTACTAATTAGTTATTTGCTATTATAAGGCTACAAATTGGGAAAACTTCATTACTTATTTTCAATATCATCCAGGAAGCCTTAACAGGCAAACTTCAAACCACTAATTAAGAAAATACAAACAACAATCACTAATTGGTGCAACCAATCCCTCTCTTTTGTTGGTAAGGTTTAACTGTTAAACATTGTAGTCAACAGTCTTCCCATTTACTAGGTAAGAATTAGGTCTATTAAGAAGATTATAAAGTAATTTATATAAGCAAGGGATCTGAATAAGCTAAAAAATCCCAAAATAAATTGGAAGGGACTATGTGCTAGTAGTTAAGGGTTGTCTAGTGATTAAGTCTATAAGGATCAACAGTAAAACACTGATCATCTAGAAATCATGGAAGTATTATGGATAAAGTGGTTGCATGCCTACTATCTAGATGGTAAGAGCACATGGAGCATTCATCCTCGAAACAATACTTCAAAGATTCTCCTCAATTTGTTCAAGCTTAGATAAGTGGCAAGGGATCAATTCCTTTACAAAATATGGAATGGAAGAATAAACCTATTGCATTAGGATAATTAGGTGCAGGGTGGACCACTCATTAAGATCCCTAATTTCAACCCAATTAGAAGAATAATACTAGATAATATAAAGATATGCTAAGTAATAAGGGATAATATGATATTGTTGGAACAACTCCCTAGAACAATAATTACCAATAGCATTCTAACACTGAATTGGACGTGGCCAAGTAGAATCTCATAATATGGAAAGGCACTCATTTTGATCTTTACACTAATGCATCATGTATAGAACTATTAAGGGAACACCATAGAAAAGTGAGTTGGTTTTCTTACATTTGGAATAAAAATTTCAATCTATGTGCAGATGGAAATTTATTGCTAGCTTATAAAAATAGTAACATAAAGGACAAATTGAGTAGATTCATGAGAATAACCCTTAACTATATGCTTTTCCAAAATGGAATTGTATATAAAGAACATCTCTTCTTTATATTTGAAAGCAGCAAACAAAGTATGGTGAAGGATCCAAGAACTATGTTACATAGAGAATGTTGGGGAAAATCTTCAAGATTTCGAGAAATGGTACAATAAACCTAAAGAAAGGGGAAAATTTAGATATAAAGATCCAAATGGTAACAACATCATTAACAGTACTTAAAATATGATGAGAATGCAATAGGAGAGTTTTCAAAGTATTAAGAAGGAGGATAGGATATAAGTATATAAACTGATAGCTAAATTAAGGAACAAGTGCTTGCACTTCAACTGCACATATGGTGCAGCAAAGCAGTTACATGCAAATGGGAACTAAATTCCTAAACTCTCCAAGAATTAGGGATGTTTAATCCATAATTAATACAACAAATAGGGGTGGTGGAATTGAAATAAATCATCATGTAAGAGAGTAAACAATTTACAAACCTTACATTCGTTATAGTTTAGTGCTTAATATACAACGAAACTAATGAGGGTAGGACGAATCTAGAGTCTCCTCTATCTAAAGAATTAGTGAAATAATTAATGTTTTAAATTAAAATCAAGTGAAAAAGAAGTAAAGGAAGTTATTTACCTAGGTGTGGCCCTTTTAAGCAGCAAGCAGGGATTAGAAGCAAAGGCTGTTATATGTGGTTAATGAATAGAGAATTCATGCAATAAAAGTTATATTAAGATGAGAAAGGGTCAAATATTTAACAATCAGGTAGAAGGAATAGATAGTAACCTAATTGGATAAACAAACACTAGATTAAGTAAATCAAATCAAGTTGTGGAGAATGAAGCATAAGAAGAAGGCAAAATCAATCATAACAAGAAGCACATAATCACTTACTAGAATAAAGGAGAATTAAAGCCAATCTCCCTCGAATCTTTAATTAGATAATTGACATGTAATCCAAGTGAACATGAAACATTGAAGGAAATTAGGGCAGTGAGAGGAAGAATACTTCAAAAGAAAGCTAATGGATCGGGATACATGTACTTAAATGAGGCAATCTTAGCAAGAGCAAACTTGTAAAAGGGTTTAATAACCCTGGATTATGCCTAATACAAAGCCATTAAATGACCATTCCTCAATTTATAAACTATTAATGAAATTGTTTTAAATTTTAAAAAAACTAATATATATATATATGTATAGGTCTACATAAGATCCTCTTATCTGCTATAATGAGGACCTAACAACAACAAATGATTAGTAGTTATAAGTCTTACTTTGTGATAATATGTAACTCAATTATGACTTTTAAAAGATTTAAGATGCAATTGCAAAAAATATTAAATGATTTAGCATATAAAAATTGCCAATACATTAATTTATAAGCCTAAATCTTTAAAAATGCTAGAAGGCTTAGACATTCACACATATTACGCTTTTCAAATTAACTAATAAATTCAATTCAAATTTTTATTCATATTATTAGATTATTTTATATTTATATATCATAATTGATAAATTATAGTATTATGTAATAAATTAGATTAAGATTTTTAAAGTATAAGTATTTTGAAACTTACTTGCATGGGCAATTTTAGTGGTTTTTGTTTGATAACTATTTTTAACTAAATCTTACACATCGAAATCAAGAAATTTAAAACCAAAAATAATAATATGATTAATTGGTATTATACTGTAGGCTCACAAAATAAGTACATTTAATTTTAAACAATTACAAAACTAGCCTTTTTTGCTCATATCTTTTTTGCGTTTTAGCAACACCCACAAAATTAGCCTTGATTAAATATGATGTCATATGGAACTATAGTTTGAGAAACTTGGTTAGATTCAGAGCATGGTATATTATCCTTGTGAGGTATAGTTTGGTTTAGCTAGTTTTTTGGAATCTTAGATATTAAGGAATTTGGTTTGTTTGTAAGCTTGAAAAATGTTCCTTTATAGATATGAATACCAGTTGTTGTGAATGTTAGCAATTAGTAACATAAAAAAAATCAAAAAATTGCATCAAATTCATAAAAAATTACCTTATAATTAGACGTACTTGAGTATTTTCCATAATGGATTCCAATTCCTCCTTTAACTCTCTTTAATTTATGTTTTCTATTAACATTTTGATTTTTTATCTCTAACGTTTTCTCTATTTTATTTCTCCTTCTCCCTCTCTTTCTCCTTTTTAACCCCATAACCTTAAGTTTATTTTTTTTAAAAAAATTGAAATGAATTGTAATTAAAATATACCAAACCATCTAAGTACAAATGTTATAAGAAGAGGGGAATTAAAAAACAACCCAACATATAAGATAGTATAGAGTATAACCCAAAGAAATATGTATACTATATGGCACAAGTAAACTAGTGGGGAATATGTTTATAGCTATAACCTAAAATAAAACCAAATGATCAAGATGCGCTATTTCACCCTAATTAAAACTTAGGTTAAGGAGGTATTAGAAGGTCCTGAGATTGAAGGGAGGTTCTAAGCAGTGATACTTCTTTCACTGCATTTGAGATGCAAGTTTTTACTAATTATAAGTTCAACATCCCACTACCATAAGGCAAATATCCGAATACCCGAAGGACATTCAAATACATACCCTATGATAATGGTATGTTGGAGCAAAAGCAAATCTAACTTACACAAGGCATCATCCAACATACGCAAAAGTCCCTAAATTTTAAAACCATTGATTGCATTCATTCACATTTCTTACACTGTTTACATCAAAAAAATATTTACAAAACCTCATACAGGTTCTAACAAAAACTACAAAATATATGCTACAACACTTCTAGTATCAGCTGACAGACCTCTGAGCCATTTCTCTATCCAAAAGATTTCTTAAGTCCTGACTAAGGGACTAGGTTTCTTGTCTCATACCTAAAAAATCACATTGCAATTTTATGAGTTTTGCGAACTCAATGAGTGAACCATCATTGATGATTTCACCGGATCATATACACACATCACAGATATTCATTCTGAACATCATAACTCACACAATATGGAACAATATAGGGTCACTCAATACAGCTTTGCAAATCATTCATGAATTTCAGTCTTATAATGTTATATGCATGAGACTCACATTCGTTCTTATTGTTGTGACCGAGTGCCTATCACATACTTATACAAATACTAGCCCATAAGGGGTCAATTAAAACAGAATCACGGAGCATAGCTATACGTGCAGAATTAGAAATCACAGAGTAAAGCTCTACGTAGAAGCGCTTCATATTAGTAACTCAAGTCACAATGCCTTTATCTGAACATGCATTTTATGAAATGCATCAAATACGTATATGTAAAATATCACAATCATATATGATGCTTAAACAAATCTCATAATCATCGGACCTAAGTCCGGCATTCAACTTTCGTTGAGAATTTACATAGCATTCAGAAATCTATAGCAATCAAAACCACAATCAAAACACTTCCAATACATTCTCGAATATTGGTCTCCTTGGACAATTCAAATCTGGAATTCATAAACAAATCGCAAACAATTTAATAATATTGGAAGTTTAAACAAATTAAATCAAATCAATCCTAGGGAATTATCTAAGTTGACTCACAAAACGCCCCAATATGTTATTGCCTGGATGGTCTGGCAATGTCTGTCTGGCGCCCACTTGGCTCCTCTAGATCATACAAAACACATTCACAAGCATCAAATTTTTGCATAAATGCACAAATATTCCTTAATGCACACGTACTTATAAAATATGCACAATGCATGTTCAACGACAATTAGGGGCATTTTATTGCGATCCTTATCAAAAAATTATTTAGATATCAGAGCTCTCATTAATACCATGTGTAATTATAATTTGGAACATAATAAACCAATGTCAAAACCATTTCATAACTTCATTGACCACTTCAGATTTTTCTTCTAATACACATATAGGTCAAATTTGCATACTAAATCTGATAAGGTAAATGGAAAAATTAGGCAAAACTTCCTTCTAGAAAGTTATTCCCAAATGTCTTAAGTTTTCTATTGACACAAAAATCACTAAATTTGGTTCAGTAATTTGGAAGATATGCCTCAAACATTTTCGGACTATTCTTACAACTTCCACCCAGAAATTGAACATCTTGGAGACTAAATCAAAATTCGACTATTTCATATGATTTGTAGCCCTATTTCTCTAGTTTACTCCAAATAAAAAATCATCTCATTTGGAATCTTATAGATTTAGATATAATCAAAACAATGAAGTACATTCAGTAAAATAACACCAGTTCATACCATTCCAACAAATTCTCTCACTTTTGTTCAATCAATATTTTTCAAATCAATTTAAAATGCTACCAATCTTTTTGGAGAGATATTAAAATGTCTTACGAATCTAATGGTTTAAGAATCAAGTCATTTGGATGTCTAGAGAAGAATTTATGATCAAAAGAAGCAATACTATTCAGTAAAAGCGAAAATCCCAAATGCACGATCGTGCTTAAGCATGAGGGTCCAAATCACCCTACAAATCCAAAGTCACTATCATGCTTATGCACAAAGGTGCAATCTTGCTATTCCTTAATGTAAGCACGACGGTGCAAATCCATTATACCTCAAAAGTCACCGTTGTGCGTAATTCCACTTCTTCTTCTCGACATCTCAACTTCAAACCTCCATAACTTTTGATCCAGAACTCCGAAATTTACAAACTTTATATCAATGGAAAGATAAAAGAAAGATCTACAACTTTCATGAAGGTTATTTTTTTAAAATGTGCCTAAATCCATACAGTAAATTCACCCAAATTTAGATTGAAAATTTAACTCTCACTGTTCATTTCCAGAATTTTCAGACAACTTCCACTTTTCAAAAACCAACACTTCAAATTTTTTTTATCTACTCCACTTCACTAAACTCATTCACCACAATCCACACTACCTTTAAAAAGAATAATTATCCAAGTTCTATCAAGATCATCAAAAATTTAGATATCCATTTTCATGCTTTCTCTACTGTCATTTTTCAAATGTTAATTTTTCACTTAATCAATTCAAATGATCACTCAGAACCATTCTAACTCATTTTTAGCTCATCAACACTCACCAGTCAAAACTCCAAGATTCAATCAAAATTCATTTCTACTGATTCACAACAAACCAAAGTATACTAACACTAAAAACAGAATACTTTCGGGTAAACTCAAATTCCAACATTTTTCAATTTTTCTGACTTATTCATTATCAGCAAAAACTCATTTCAATATAACTTTTACATTAACCTCATAGTTCCCCGAACACCGCATCTCTTAAGCTTATTCCCTTAAATCCAAAGTCATTAAAAATCGCCTTTGTTAATACTTCATAAATTTTCAAGCATGAACAACACATCACAACCATATACGTGATCTTCCAAACAATGATAGAACACATATTTCTTCATCAACTTACATAATTTTCCATATTTCTCAGTCCAGAATCCATTCAACATAGTGTTAAAAATTTTCTAATTCTCAAATCAATCATCTAATTTATCCGTCACCAAAACCTTAATCCTCAAACCTATGCATGATATGTATATGTTACACCAGAAAATAATCATCATCAGAACTATTTACCTGATTCAGTTCTTAAATTCCATCAAAGAGAGTAACTCAGCAACACAAAAGCACAATCACTTGCTATTCAGTGATGAACAAATCTAAGCAGAAAATACGTCAGATGATGAAAAGTTAAGTAACCTCTTCCTAACCACAACCTACTAACACGTGTGCCATTTATCACCACAGATATAAATCACTTATCACTTGATATTTTTACCACATGTCACTCTAAAATTGGTCCAAAAATCAAAAAAAAATTCCAAAAATTCCAAAACAATACTAACAGTCTCCAAATAAATTTTTACCACCAATAAGTCATAACTCACATTTTTTTCCTATTTTCCAAAATACTCTATAATTTTTGAAATTTATTCCTAAATTCATCAAAATTGACCAAAATTGAAAAATATCACACTAATCAATAATATTTCCAACATAAATAAAATTCAAATTCTCAAAAATTTCCAATAATCACAACTCAACCAAATTATACCCAGAAACATATTAATGTGCATACATGTGCATGTCACACTTAACTTATGCATGATGTGCATTTTTCTTAATTTCTCATAAATGCATCATAATTTACTATTCTAACCCTAGCATGGGTAACAAGATGTTACAATAAGTTCTCTTGTCTAGTTGTAGAATAAATTAATGAGTTCTTAAGGATCCATTTGCGTGTTCTTGAAAACTCTAATGTTTCTTTTTCTCCACACACTATAGATACAATAGCTCATACATAACTTAAAGATTATCAAGTCATGACTGTTTTGAGTTTTGACTATTAAAGTCTAGTTAATAACTTGATCTTATTAACTTAAATCAATATGTAGATTGCACGAAAAAAAAGGGTTATGCCTCCATATATAATGAGTATAAGAATATAAGAAGAATAAGTGCTTAATACTTTTACAAGAAGTTTTATACGGAGAGTATAAACCAGTCTGAGTAGAGCTCCACTTTATCCTAGCAATTGGTGTGGTTTATCACAATCAACTAGAAAAGTTTCATCATGCAATGGTGCAGGAAAACGGGGAGGTGATATTATTTGCTGGTACAATTTGGATTCCATAATTTCTGTTGTTAAGTTGCACTAGTCCGAGGCCTGGAATGTAGATAAACCAAAAGAGGGTATAAAGAGATTGGAATAGGAATTATAGTACCATTGGAAGAAAGGGCTCCACCTAGAAGGTAATGGGTTACTTCTACAGCATGTCCATGGATAATGCTCAAGGCTTTAGGCTGAGTAGCTGGAGGAACTTTGAATTTATTATAAGCCCAAATGATTGATTCAATAAGTAAGAGACTAAGATCCAACTACTCGATAGAACGATCTATTAGATCGTGTTCTTAGGCATTGTGATGTAATCATATCATATCTCAACTGGGTATGTATATTTTTAGGCTTTCACAATTTTGGATTGTATATTTATAATGATACCATGAGCACTTTAGGATGCCCTTAATCTAAGTTTGCAGATACAGCTATACAATAACAACTCGTCTTTATTCAATGGATACAAAATACCGATGCTGACATACCTATTACAATGGCTCCTAGTGCAACAACAAGCACCAGTTTGACCCCTATAGAAAACAACACGGTTGTTTTGTATTGTATTGAACTGTACCACATGGTAGCGATCCAACTCAAGATTTTGATTCCAGTGGGAACTGCTATGATCATAGTAGCTGCAGTGAAGTAGGCATGGGTATCAACATCTAAGCCCACTATAAACATAAGATGAGCCCTTACGAGTGCAACCAAGTTCAAGAAACAATTAATTAAGATACTATGTTGGTCTCTATCTAAGAGTGAATATCTGTGAGAAGCTTCCTTCCCATACACCTTCGAAGCAAGGTTTGATCATCACCATTAAATACTTTTTTTGGTCTTTGAAAGACCATCATCAGACGAGCTAGACTCGAGCATAGCCTTAGGCGACATTGATCTTGCTTGGAAGAACGAATGATACTGACAAGCATAAAGCAGTCGTCCAAAGGGGTTACATCCTCCACTCCCATTTTGGGGCACTAAAGGGCTTGATTTTGTTTTTGGAACAAGAGGTAGTCTTTCATTGACACCTTGAATCAAGCTTTTATTGCAACATGCTATGTTTTCTCCCCCATTGCTAGTTGGTTAAGTTGATGGGTCACTCTCCCGGTACACATGTTTTTGCCTTCTATTTCCATAACTCAAAATAGGTGATTTAATGGTCACTACTCGACTAAACATACCAATAGTCACCAGATTCTGATGACGTGGTGGTTGCTGTGGTGTTTAAGGGTGATGGTTGAAGTTTTGTAAAATCTGGAATTTCCCGAATACAACAAACAGACAGATTGTAAGGTGAAGTTCGGACAAACGACTTAGAATTTGAATGTGATTCTTGAGACTAAAATATAGAGTAGGATGTGGACTACAATTTGATAAAGGAAGTTTTTCAATCAGATCAATGGTTTAGAAGGTATGGTTGATTTACTTCAGATGTGTCTGGAAAGCGATAGCAATAGGTAGATTTAGACAAGCAAATTCGAACACATTTTCTGGGCGATTGGTTGATGCAAATAGGGTCAAATTATATGCCAAATTGAGGTTCGAGATGTGAGCTACAATCTTGAAGAAGGAAGTTTTATGACAAGATGAACGGATTAAAAGATATGGAATTTCTTGGATGGGTGGGTTCTAGGAAAAGGGAAAGGCTGAAATTACGGGACCAGATAATCAGGTGATTTTTCTAGCTCATTTTCTGGCTAACGGCTAGATGGAATTGGGTGGAATTATATGTCAAATTGAAGTTCAGAATGTGTACTACAACATTGGTGAAGGAATTTTGTTGAAATGATGAGCAGAAAAAAAAAAGATATGATTTTTCTTGTTTTGGTCGTTCTAGATTAAGAATCTGGGTGGATTTTCAGGAAATGATGCAAAAGGGACTGATGTGATGAATTTGACTGAAATGGAAGATTACATAAATGAAAGGGAATGATCAAGTGAATAAGGAAAGATAACTAAGTGTTTTTGGACTACACATAAAACCCAATTGATAGTTTTTGGAAACTAACAAAACCCAAATAAAGATGATAACTTGCAAAAGCAAATCTCTCTCACGATTTGAATTTGATAATCTGACCTTCCTTTTAAGAGATTACACACATATATATGGGAAAAACGAAAATGAATGGCCTGTTGGATGGCTACATGAACCGGCCTCTCAACAAGTCATAAAAAGACATTTAACTTTCCTAAATAGGAAAGTTACACAGCAATAATTGAAGCTAAATAAGTCTGAATTAAAACCGTCATAAAACCAACATAAAAAAAGTAATTAAATGTTTATTGATCTCACAACTCATCCAAATTTAACTAAGACTTGGGCTGAGCTATTGGGCTTCAAATTAGGCTTGAAGACCATCAAAGAGTGCAGCACAAGTTGGCCTTCTCAATTGAACAAGCACCAGGATTTTGGCCCTAAAAAATCACACATTTGTAAGTCCCAAAAGGCCTCAACAAGACCTGTAGCTTTAGGATTAGATTAACATCTTCTTCCTCAAGCTCTTCATCAATTGAATCAATGTCACCTCCATCACTTGCACTAGAAGTAACCAGACCAAGGCCCATATTGGCAATGTCTTCATAAACTTGGCTAAATGGACCTCCATCATTCTCCCCTCCTTCAAAGGTTTCCTTATAGGCAGCCTCATCAATCGGATTGGAACCCATTGTGTTTTCCACATACTTGCTCAAATCACAAACATTGAAAGTGTTAGAAATCTTGTAAGTGTTTGGCAAGTCTACCTTATATGCATTTTGGTTGATTTTCTTGAGAATCTTGAACATTCCCTCGGCTCTCGACAACAATTTGTTCTTCCTCTTGGATGGAAATCTTTCTTTGCTCAAGTGAACCCAATCTAGGTCACCTTCCTTGAAGTCCACCAAAGTCTTTAACTTGGCTTGCATCTTGTAGGATTCATTCTTCTTCTCTATGTGAGCTTTAGATTTAGCATGGAGCTTGACAATTTCCAAAGCTCTATCCTCGACCTTCACATTAAATGGAATACTAGAACTAGCCATGCTCAAAATCAATTCTCTCACACGATTTGAATTTGATAATCTGACCTTCCTTTTGAGAGATTACACACATATATATGGGGAAAATGAAAATGAATGGCCTGTTGGATGGCTACATGAACCGGCCTCTTAACAGGTCATAAACACACATTTAACTCTCCTAAATAAGAAAGTTAGGCAACAATAATTGAAGCTAAATAAGTCTGAATTAAAGCCATCATAAAAACAACATAAAAAATTGTAATTAAATGTTTATTGATCTCACAACTCAACCGAATTTGATCAGGACTTAGGCTGAGCTATTGGGCTTCAAATTAGGCTTGAAGATCATCAAAGAGTGCAGTACAAGTTGGCCTTCTCAACCGAACAAGCACTAGGATTTTGGCCCTTAAAAATCACACATTTGTAAGTCCTAAAAGGCCTCAACAAGACTTGTAGCTTTAGGATTAGATTAACATCTTCTTCCTCAAGCTATTCATCAATTGAATCAATGTCACCTCCATCACTTGCGCTAGAAGTAACTGGACTAAGGCCCATATTGGCAATGTCTTCATAAACTTGGCTAAATAAACCTCCATCAGATTCATATAGGCTAGTTTGTTTGGATTGAGATAGAGAAAGATCAGCCCAGGGCCTAACTTTAGCTAATTATTCAAATTTCTTATTTGCTCCTCTCCCGTCTAGTCGAGTACGCTTTGCTCCTCTTTTTAAAAAATTGTTTAGAGTCATCTTCCCCATTTTTCTTCTTCTTTTGTCCAGTGGAGAATGATAAAAACCCATTTTAAGGAAGTAAAAAAAGCCAAAATTTAGATCTATGTCCAACGGATCACACCTACTAAGAAAAACTCTTTTTTTTTTGTTTGACTAGTAATCATATATGAGATGTAGATGGTAACAATTTAGAAACACTTTTCCCACAGGATTTCTTACAGGAAAACTTTTTTGTAATATGTCGTTCCCTTATTTACATGTATTCAATCAACAATTCCATTTTGATGTTCTTGCTCATGGTCGGAGAGATAATGGGCGCTACTCCCTCTTGTCCTATTCTACTGGCCAAAAAATGTTGACCATTCACAATTATGGGGTTAAGTCAGATAGGACCAGACCAAATTTGCCGGATTTGTGGAATTTGAACGAATCAGATCCAATCGGATCTTCTCATATCCTTCTTATTCTACCTCTCCTTCTCTATAATTGGTGTAAAAAAATTCATTTTATTATACATTTACAATTCAAATTAATGGCATCTGCAATGATACATAAAACTTGTAATGATCTCTAAATTCACTTATTAGTGATCTGTCATTCCTAGGCAGCCCCTTCTATTTTGGCTATATTGCAGATAATGTTGAAACCTCATTGAGATTCTTTCATTTCTTAAGTTCTTTTTTTAGATTCTTTTATGGATCAACTATATTCTTTTTATGCTTTTCTAGTCTTTTTATCTTTTCTAATGGGCAAGTCAGCTCATATTTCATAACATAACATTACCTTAGGCATTTAGAGATTCAATACACTATTACAAATAATTAAGATAGGTTTCTCTTTTATAATAAGTTTTGAAATTTTCATTTGGATTAAACCTTTGGTAATATATAAAAATAATTACATATTTGGAAGGTATCCCACTTATATCCCAACTTTTATGTCAACATGTGCTTTTTTTTAAATTAGTTACAAACTTATCATCTAAGTTTTTTTTAAAAATTAATATTATAGTTCCATTTGAATTTGGTATCTATAACCTTGATTGAATTTTAATGACTTTCAATTTCTTTCCATTATCATCAATCACATCACAAATACCATGTCTAAAGAACCAGAGCACTATTTAATGGGGTTTAACTCATCATTAGTTTCACTAATGTCTACATAAAAAATTTAGTATTAGAATGATAATATAACCTTATATTATCATTATTTATTGCATTTATAGTTTGTGTTCAACCTAACAACCCCTATTAAGCATTATGGGAAGATAATGGTGGCTCCAAGAGTTGACATACTACAGGAAATAGCTAGGACTAGGAAGCAACGCTAGTATGTTTTTTCATGGAAAAAAGGCCTCAATTTCTAGCTATCCAAGCATGGACTTAAAGACATTGGAAAGGTAGGGGCTTGTTGAAAGTTATGCTGACAAAGGATGATAATCTAATTTTCACATTCAACTCAAAATTGGAAGCGCAAAAGCTGATTGAGGAAGGACTATGGCACATTTCTTATCTCCCTCTATTTCTAAAAAATTGACTATTAGGAATGGAGTTTGAGAAAATCAGAATGAACAACATTCCATTATAAGTGAATCGACATTATATTCCCTTGGAATATTAGACCACTAAGGGCATAATTTTGTGAGATAATTATTTTGGGAAGCCATTATGCATAGATGAAAACACTTCCATAAGGAAAAGAATTGGATTTGTCATTAGCATGGGTATTTATAAAGAAATGAAGGATATTATCCCTATAATGAGACTAGCAAATGGCAATTCTCTTAAGGAGGACAAGGTCCTAGTAACTTATCAGAGGAGACACTCCTTACGAGCACAATGAAAGGTGTAACATACCACTCCCATAAAGCATATGCCCAACATATCGAAGGATATTTGGGAACATACTCTACAAAAAGGCATGTTAAGAAGGTCGCATTTCCAAAATTTTAAGGCATCACATATTTTAATCATTGCAAATCAAAAGCAATTCAAATCTTCATTTTGATTTATTTCATTCACAATCATATTCAATCATAATCATTATGTCCCATTTCATTTAAAAACATATCCAATCTCGAATATCATTTCATTTCTAAAATTCACATGTACATTATACAACAGCTAAGAGATACAATTCTTGATACAACATAACTAAAATATTTGTAGTTACAACTAATCCTAACACTAACCCATGTCTAAATGCATAAGCTACTTTAACTAGACTAGCTAATATGTACCATTAAGATCATTGCATCTTATCTAGAGAATTATTTTTGAAAAGTCACCAATTAATATCTTAAGCTAATAATACCTTGACCTCAATTGATTCTGGATAACATTTAAGTATTCTATGACCATACAAAAGTTACCTGTCCTTAGTAGTCACCATTTTGATATACTTATATAAATCCATGCTTCCACTGCACTACCCTGATTCATCTCAGAATTTTACCTATGGGGTCTTAGACTTAAGAGCATTCAATATGTCATAAATCAGTCCCTGTACCATTCCCAATCATGTACCACATATATGCTCAATAACATCATTCACCAAAGTAACCACACTATCAAATGTGTACTCACAATAACTGATTAACTTAACCTTGAGGACTTCCACATATATCGCTATCATTTATTTCATCTTACTTAAATATGTTCTCAATTAATTTAGAAATATAAGATACGTAACCATCGTGAAATTCTATTATCAAATCCAATAATATAACATTATACTAATTCATAAACTCTTAACATGATAATTAAACAATCATTTTAGTTCCAAGTTCAACCTCTCAAGGTAATAGAAATTTTGATTTCCTTTCAATTTTTTCTACACACTTTAAAACCCATCACTTTTACTTACTTCTCTATTCTTTTCTCTGTCAAATCCATGAAAATATATTTACTTCCACATCAATTCGAAGGTATACAACCATAACACAACACTTGTTGGATCCCGTTTCCGGAACCCAACTACCTAATCCGAAAAATCGGAAATTCTCGTAGATACACATGATTCCTTATAATCTCCTCTTGCTCTGATACCAAGACTGCTGGGTCCCGTTCCCGAAGCCCGGACACCGGTGCCGGACCCCGTTCCCGGAGCCCAACTATTCGGATCGGAA
>JAOTAX010135168.1:0-17735 GCA_025629825.1 Erythroxylum guanchezii | reverse complement strand
CGCTTACCGTTACTACATTAATTTGTTTTAACGGAAGTGATTTCTTTTATATTTGGTTGCAGGCGACAGCATCACCAGAGGCATTTGGCTCCTGTGGAAGGAGGAATTCGACATCTCAGTTCTTATTGCCCATAGGTAGTTTATTATACCACCGTTAAACTTGGGTAGGACTCTTTTGATTTTACAGCAGTTTATGCTAGTCCGCAGACGTCCACAAAATCCCGGCTTTGGCCAGTTTTAACTTGGCTCGGGGGCTCCCGTACCAGACCCTGGATTGTGGGAGGAGATTTTAATGCTAAACTAGAAATTTCTAATAAAAGGGGAGGCGCCTACTCCACGAGAGTGGTTAATAACCGTTTTAAGGATTGGGTCCATCAATGCGGCCTTCATGACTTGGGTTATGTGGGCTCGAAATATACTTGGCGGCGGGGAACGGTCCATGCCCAACTGGATCGAGTGTTCGGATCGACGACATGGCTCCAGACGTTCCCCCACACGGTCAATCAGCATCTTCCCTTCCTGGGATCGGATCACAGGCCGATGCTGATTCAACTCCGTAATCTGCCTCCGCAGCTCCCAGGTACCCCGCCTTTCCGCTCATTCAGAGTTTCATGGAGTGGTAGCGGAGCATTGGCTCCCCACCGAGGAGACAATGAGTAAATCCTTACTTTGTTTCTTTAACCATCTCCAGCATTGGAACACCCATGTTTTTGGGAATATTACCCACCAAAAAACAAGATCGGTGGCCAGGTTGCGGGGACTTCAGAGAGCTATGATTGCCGATCCGTCCGATTCGCTCTTAGACCTGGAAGACAAATTGAGCAGAGATCTTATACAGGTTCTAAGTGAGGGGGAACTACTGCGGCACCAGAAAGCCCGATGTCAGTGGCTGTCGAAAGGGGATTGTAATACCAAATACTACCACTCTATCACCCTTTCCAAACGCAAGAAGTTGAGGATTGAAAGCCTCACTGACTCCACTGGCTCTCGAGTTACGGATCTGGATCAACTGTGTCGGTTAGTCCACAACTTTTTTGTCCAGCTCTACATGCAGGAAGCCGGGGAGTACAATCTGCTTCCTTGCTTCGGAGCCTTTCCGTCCCTTTTGGAGGCTCAGGTCCAGGAAATGGCGCTGCTAGTCCATGAAACTGAAATCAAAAGTTCAATCTTCGATATGAACCGAACAAAGCTGCGGGAGTAGATGGGTTTAATGCGCTTTTTTTTTCCAAAATCAATGGAGGATAGTTGGACCAACAGTGGTGGAGTTTATACAAAAAGTCTTCAGCCAGGACCGATAGGAAACGAACCTGAATCAAACCCTTCTGATCCTTATTCCCAAAATTTCGGTTCCTCAACAAATCTCTCAATTTCGGCCTATTAGCCTGTGTACAGTTCTTTACAAAGTCATCGCCAAAGTGATCGTGAATCGGTTGAAAGCGCATATGCCCCATCTCGTCACTGAAAACCAATGCAGTTTCATACCTGGTCGGCGTATTACCGATAACATATCCTCGTACAAGAGGTTGTTCATTCTATGAGGAAAAAAACGGGCAGGAAAGGCCATCTGACCTTAAAGGTCGATCTGGAAAAAGTGTCTGATCGGCTTCGCTGGGCTTTCATTCAGGACACGCTCACCGAGATTGGTCTCCCTGCGAATCTAATCCGCGTCATTATGAATTGTGTCACGACAGTCTCCTTTCAAATTGCCTGGCAAGGCACAGTCTCAGCCCCTTTTCGACCCTCGCGGGGTGTTTGGCAAGGGGACCCGCTCTCCCCTTATCTATTTGTGCTTTGCATGGAGAGACTTGGGCACCTTATTTCGAAGGAGGTGGGCTGTGGGAACTAGAAGCCAATCACACTCAGCCGGACGGACCTCCCCTATCCCATCTATTCTTTGCTGACGACTTGGTACTTTTTGCTGAAGCTGCGGACCCCCAGATTCACGTAATCGCACGTACCTTAGAGACCTTTTGTTTAGCCTCCGGACAGAAAATTAGTACTGCCAAGACTAAGATCTTTTTCTCGAAGAACGTTTCTAGAGAGACCGCGAGGCGACTCAATTGCGGTCTTCATATCAGTTGTATGAATAATCTGGGTCGATACTTAGGGGTTCCATTGATCCATGAGCGAACCTCCAGGTGTACCTTCCAACACATTTTGGATGTGGCCCAGAAGAAAATAGCGGGCTGGCGGGTGCAGACCTTGTCACTCGCCGGCCGCGTTACTTTAGCCCAGTCGTTTTTATCCGCCCTTCCTATCTTCATAATGTAAACGGTCCGGCTTCCACGTCAACTCTGTGATGACCTCGAAAAAATCATGCTCGATTTTATTTGGGGTTCTATGACCACTCAGTGGAAAATGAACCTGGTTAACTGGGAGTCGGTCTGCCAGCCAAAGTCCGCAAGGGGTTGGGCATCAAGCGAATCCGCCCAACCAATGACGCGTTACTTGCCAAACTAGGATGGGCCTTCTTGACTAATCCCACAGCCCTTTGGGTCCGAGTTCTCCAGGCTAAATATTGCCTGGACACTTACCACACCCCCCAAACCATCGATCGGGCTGGGGCCTCCATAGTTTGGCGGGGCCTATGGACATCTTGGCCGATTGTTCGCCAGGGTAGCAAATGGATTCTGGGGAATGGCCGCTGCATCTTATTCTGGCTAGATAACTGGGTGGATGGGTGGGGACCGCTTATCCACGTGGAGACCGCTGCAATACCTGCAAACCGCCGGTACGCTACTGTTGCTGACTTTACTAATGTGAGGGGTACCTAGCTCTGGCACAAGTTCCAACAGTATCTTCCTCTGTTTGTCTGGATCTAGCGTCTCTCTGCCCTACGGTGGCGGAGGTTAAGGAAGATAAGTTACTATGGGGGCCCAACACCCATGGGAGTTTTACGGTGTCGTCAGCTTATGCTTTGCTGGAAGGCAGTTGCAGGGACACACAGCAAAAGCTGTGAGAGATTATTTGGAAATGAGCAGGTCCTCAGCGGATTAGATCCTTCCTATGGCTCCTGGCTAAATGAAAACTTCTGACAAATCACCAGCGAGTTGCCAGGCATCTTGCCACAGATAGCAGTTGCCATTTCTGTGGACAGGAAGAGATTTCGTTGCACATGGTACGTGACTGCCTGAGAGTGACAACCTTCTGGAGACATTTTCCACGAGAGGTGGTAGATAGGGCCTTTTTCCAACAGGATGAGGGATCATGGCTGGAGTCCAATCTCCTCAACCTTTCGACAATTCACCAGGTCGAGTGGACTACTATCTACGGAGTCGCCTATTGGTTCTTATGGAAATGGCGGAACAACAACCTGTTTGAGCAGGAGTTTGTATGGTCGGCTGATGGTACGAGAACAGTCATGGACTATGTCGAGTGGATTACTCGAGCCCGAATCATGGAAAATTGTGTATCCCCAACCCAAAACCTGCCTGTGGGTAGTCCAGTGAGCTGGACTAAACCTATGGAGGGTTGGGTGAAATTGAATTCAGATGGCGCAGTCAAACCAGGGGGCTACCCAGGCCTCAGTTGGCGGCTTAATTCAAGATTGTCACGGACAGTGGTGAGGAGGGTTCCAACATCTTGGGCGGAGTACACCCTTATCTGCCGAGCTCCAGGGGGTACTCTCAGGCCTCATGTTGGCCTGGGATCTAGGATATCATCGCCTAGTCGTTGAGGACAATACGATTTTTTCGGTTGAGTCATAAATAGCTTCTGAACATATTTCTCGGCTTCTCATAAAAAATAAGAGACAGGGAGATTATAGAAGAGGCAATAAGAAAGATAATGGAAACTTCTTAACATATGAATATAGTAAAACAAAATCACAAACTGATCGAGTAAATAATACAAGAAAAGTAGATAAATTAAATAAATGGGTAGTAAACTAGTAATGATAAATCATTTTTTTTCACTTAAATATGCCACGTTTTCCACACTTTTCCAACTGAAGCCACCGTCTTTTTGACAATGTCAATCTTTTTATGTAATGTAGAGATTTTTAACGGATATATTTATGATTTTTAATGAAATTTTTTCTTTTCAAATAATCTAACTAATAAATTATATTTTTGAATTTATATTCTTTATTTATTTTTATATTTCAACTAAAAATTTTATTTTAAATTGTTATTTTAAAAATGAACTAGTATTTTATTCTTAAAAATACTAAATTTATTTAATCTCACTAATAAATTATATTTGTCAAAATTTAGATTCTTTATTCATCTCCTTATATTTTAATTGAAAATTTTAAATTACTATTGTTAAAAACTAATCATTATTTTCATTACGAATTTGTTTAACAAATTAAATTATAAATAAGTATATATAAGTAATTTTGCTTAAGGTAATTTAAGAATGTGTTAAAAATAATATTTAAACTATAAAGAAGTAAATTTAAAGGACATTAAAAAGAAATTAGAATAAAATTAGAGTCTTTTTATTGAATTGCTTTAAACATATTTCAACTTTTATGAATGTTTAAATAAATGATAATATAGAAATATAATTGTTATTTTTATTTTTATTTTAAAATTTATGTTAGATTCAATATTAGTTTAAATTATTAGATTTTTTTAGTTTATTATATATTAATCGGCATTATTAGTGCATTTTTGTTTCAATAAAATATTTTATTTTACACTATATATTTTACATATTTTTATAATTTTTACTTCTTATTCATTATATATCGGTTTTATAATAGTTTAATAACGGTTGAACCTTTAAAACTTAAACATTTTCTTATTATTAGATAAAACTCAAAATATAAAAAAGATATCATATGATATATTTATGAAAATTTGCATTTAAGGAAAAAAAAAACAAAGAAATTTACTTCCTTCTTAATAATATATAAGCTTCCATCCCAAATTCCCAATCCCAATTGCTAGAAACAAGTATGCTAAGATTTAAAAGACCTCTCTAAAATTATAATCATACTCAGTTAGTGCAAAACTGAATAGGATCTCCCCTCAATTGTGTTTATGGAGAATATATGTCGTGTCCCAATGTCAAACCAAAATTCTTAATTGAATGAAGCATTTCTTGTCGCAATCTTTAAGGATTATGTCTTAACATTTTATCGTTATTAATATTTTCTATGATTAAGTAGCCAAAAATTCCACTTATAATGAACATATCATTGAGTATGATATACGTATGTAGGTAGATTTTGGGTCCTTTAAATTTTTGAAGAACTTCTTATTCGATACAAGTTAGATGAATCAAGTTTTGGGGTCAAATTTTAAAATAAGTTAAGGAATTGTGGTTAAAGAAAAAAGATATTTTCTTGTTATGTATTACTGTAAGATTATTGTTTTGTTATATGAAATCGCTCGCTTGACCTAAATTAGAAAATAAAAAAAAGAGTTGTAATTTTGTGTTGAAGAAATGAATAATAAGACAAAAAAGCATGCCATGGGGTTAACTGACTTAACAGCAAAAATACTAAAAAGAGAAAGAAATAACAAAAGAAACCGCACGATCCAACAAAAGGAGAATCAGCCATTTTATTTATCTCAACTTAGTGGGTCAGAGAAGAGAAAGAAAAAGAGAAGGTAGCATCAATCCAACCTATGAGAGGTAATGGTTTCGCATGCTTGATTTAGGCCGTGTTAAGGGTTAGGGATGAAAGAGGATGAAGCGTATAACACACTTCTATCGTTTGATTGAAAGTTTCATAATAGAATGGAATGAGATGGAAGCGTAGGATTTCATGTTACGTTCCATTTCATCCTAAACAGTGAAAATAAGAAACCTCCGATTCGAGAGGTTTAGGATAGAACGTAAATTAATAAATACATACTACCTAATATACCCTCAATAATTCTTCTTAATATCAACTGTAACCAATTCATAATGTTAATATATTAAATAGAATATAATAATATTTAATAAAATAAAATTTATTAAATAATTAATAATAATATTTTTATATTATTAATAATAAAATAAAAAATTTATTTAAAAATAATTTTTTATTTTTATTTATATAGAAATATATACAAACAATTAAAGAATAATTTTTAATATATTTTACATTTTTCATTAATAAAAATATATTAAAAATTATTCTTGTTTGTATATATTTCTATAAAAAAAACAAAAATAAATTATTTTTAAATATAAATCAAAAATTAATAAAATAAACTTTATTAAATAATTAATAATAAAATTTTTATTAATGAAAATAGAAAAAAATATAAAAAAATTATTCTTTAATTGTTTGTATATATTTTTATATAAATATAAATATAAATAAATTATTTTTAAATATAAATAACGTAAAATAAAATATATTAAATAATTAATAATAATATTTTAATATAATTAATAATAAAATAATAAACCTCCTGTAACAATCATTTTAATATAAGGGTATAATAGTCATTTATTATATATTACATTCCATTACATCAAACTTCCGAATAACATTTCACTACGTTACATTATAAACCTTTTCATACCTCTCAAATAACTTTTCACTATATTACATTCTATTTTATTATAAACCGTTTCGTTCCATTCCGTTCCATTAATTAGCATCCAATCAAACAGGGGCCTTAGACCTTCCACACTTTCCCACGGACGTTTCATTCTCTCTCTCACCCTTTAGCCTCAAGGTTAAGAGTAGATACTTAATGATTAAGTAACCAAAATGCTATTTGTTTCTTGTTCCACGAGAAAATATTTATATTCTTTTTCAACCAGGAAAAGAAAGAGAGTTTAAAAAAGTTGATGCCTCGTGAACTTTACGAGGAGAAGAACAACTCAGGGAATTGCTCTTTGGTTTCTTTTAATTTCTTGAGGAAGTATTTAAGTTTTCTGACGTTACCGTTCTGGAAACTTGCCCAGATGCACTCGAGGTTTGTAAGTTGGGAAAGAAGTTTCCATATATATATATATATATATATATGATGCTTCAAATTATTAGTTATTTTTGTTCAATTTTTTTATTGTAAATTTATAATAAAAAATGTTGATACATTATATATAATATTATAGATAAAAAGTGTAACAAATAATTTATCTACCTCCTTTTTCACGACCTCCTTTGCCTCTAAATCTACTTCTTCCACCTCAGTTCTGGTTATTGTTATTGTAAGTTGCAAGGTTGGTAGCAGGTGACGAAATATCTGCCTAAGCAATTGTATTCAACTGTTCTATCCTTATTTCATAAACCATGAGAGAGTATTGTACTTATTGTAGAGTTGAAGTTTTCATGGAGTGAGTTAAATAAACCACAACAGGATCATATTCATGACCAAGACCATTGAGAGCACTTAATATTAGTTCATATTCTATGATGACAGTTCCAGCAACTTAGAGTGAATCTCCTGTGGATTTAACTTTCTATATGTATTTAGATATGGTGTGTATCCCTTTTTAATTATTGAGAATTGATTTTTTAGTTGCAAGACTCTAAACATGGAAGTTTGAGCATAAAGACTCTCCAGGATTTACCATACTTGGTAAGATGAATTAGAATGGTTTACCTACCCGATCACTTCTTCTCTAATGGTTGATAGCAACCAACATAGCAACAATTGATCTGTTCTACGCCATGAATTGTAAAATGGTTTTTCGGTGGCTTTATCCATGTCTACAGTGATGAACTGAGGAGGACGTACAGTGGTAATGAAACTTTAAACTTCAAGGGCTCTTATGGCTACAAGTACTTGTGCTCTCCAGTTGATAAAGTTGTGCCTATCAAGCTTAACAGGAAGATTAAAGTTTAAGGTTTTTACTAAAATGGGAAAATCAAGAGAAGGGGTGGAAGATTGTGAAAAATTTTGGCTTGTTACTTGTGGTCCTTATAACTCTCTTATCACTTTCTCCATTTCTCCATATTTCTTATATCCAACATACAATTCCCTTCTTCCGTATCTTCCCTACTCTCTTTTCTCCATCCAATCTGCCCTTGTTAACTCTAGATACCTTCTATAGCTACTGTAATATCTTCCCATTTGGTGCTTCTAGTCATGTAAAAACATGTTATTATACTTCTTTTATTGGTTCTTATATATTTAAGATAGCAAATCCCTCGAAGAAGAAAGACCTAAATCCATCTCTCGACAAGTTTGGCTCCAAGCTTTATTTTTGTTTCGTAATAACTTAAAGTTGTCTTCAAACTAGAACTTTTGGCTTCTATAGTATAAGAACAAAAGTTCATATGTTGGGAAGTTGGACCCAAACTTAAGTTTGCATTTTAGACAAAATAAATCTTAATGTTTTGAAGCATTCAAATTAAACCTTATTATTTTAAAAATGTTCAAATTGAATCCTATATTAACAGGAAAAAATAGCAAGGAAAAATATTCGTTTGTTTAAAATTATTAAAATATTTTAATATTGTTGTAAACTAATTAAGATAGGAATCAAAAGAGTTGATTTTCGTGTTCAAATTCTTATATATGACACCAAGTGATGTTTGTGGTAAATTCTAATGGGAGATGTACTCCATCCGGATAGAGCAAACACACCAATAAAAGAAATTGAGATAAAAAAAGTGACACATAAGATTTAACATGAAAAATCCTTTAAAGAATATAAGGAAGAATCATGGGTAAAAATAGAAAACTTCCAACTAAAGAAAACACATATTACAAGTGGAAGATCTCATAATCCACACCAAGAATTAATACACAAGATTTTGGAAAAGAGATTTTTGAGATATGTAAAACCTTAAACATATGCCTCCCACTTGGAGATTTGATTGAGAACCAATCAATTTCCATATCATTATTTCTATCTTGCCATTTTTCTGCTGCCTACGTCTTTGCCAAGCCATACAAGGATCTACACCATATGAGTTTATCAATGTTGATTGGCTTTGTTAGTGCATATGCTAGGTTCTCTTTTGTATGAATTTTCTGCATGTACACACTTCCATCTCCCACCACTTCACGAACAAAATGATATTGAACTCCTATGTGTTTAGTTCTGGAATGAAAAGCTGGATTCTTTAAAATATACAAGGCACTTTGACTATCACAATACAAAGGGATTTTCTCCAATTAGTGCCCAAGTTCCTCCGAAAACCTTCTTATCTAAAACGATTCCTTGCAAGCTTGTGTAGCTGTCATATACTCAGCTTCTGTTGTAGATAATGCTACAACTGTCTATAGTTTAGACACCCAGCTCACAGCTTCGCCTGCACTAGTAAACACATAGCTTGTAGTGAATTTTCTTTTATCAAGATCACCTGTAAAATCAGAATCAACATATCTTTTGATAGTAAATTCATATCCTTCATAACATAGAGCAACATTTGAGGTCCCTTTAATGTATCTTAGGATACTTTTTACAGCCCACCAGTGTTTTCAACCAGGATTCGCTATGTAACGACTAACCACTCCCACTGCATGTGCAATGTCTGGTCTTATGCAAATCATAGTGAACATTAAACTTCCCACAGATAATGCATAGGGTACTCGAGACATCTCCTTCATCTCTGCTTCATTGCTAGGGTTTTTACTTGAGGATAACTTAAAATTAACAAGAAGAGGGGTAAAGAGTGACTTGCAATCTTGCATATTGAAGCGTCGCAAGATTTTCTTTAAGTAATTCTTTTGAGAAAAAGCTAAATCTTCCTATTATTTTTGTCTCGATGAATTTGCATCCCTAGAATCTTGTTTGTTGGTCCTAAATCCTTCATTTCAAACTCCCCAGCTAACTGGGCCTTCAAATTTGGAATACGATCTTTGTTGGGGCTTGTAACCAACATGTCATCAACATACAACAATAATACAATGAAATCATTATTATTAAACCTCTTGAAATATGCACAAGATCTGTATTAAATCTGTTGAATCCACGACTCATTATGAAGGAATTATATCTTTTGTACTAACATCTTGGCGCCTGTTTTAAATCGTGCAAAGATTTGTTTAATTTGCAAACCAAGTTCTCTTTAACTTGGTTCTTCAAAACCTTCTGGTTAATGCATGTAAATTTCATCTTCAAGATCTTTATGAAGAAACGCAATCTTTACATCTAACTGCTCTAAATATAAATCAAATGTAGCACACATGGCGAGGACAATCCGAATTGTATTGAGATGAACTACAGGTAAAAAAATTTCAATAAAGTTGATACCTTCTTTCTGAGCATTTCCCTTTACCACCAACCTTGCACAATACCGCTCCACCGGATCATTACTGTTGCGTTTGATCTTATACACCCATTTGTTGCCAATACGCTTTCTCCCTTGTGGTAGTGGCACAAGCTTCCATATCTTATTCTTATGAAGAGCTTCTATTTCTTCCTGCATTGCTGCCATCCAAAGTGATGGATATGAGCTATTTATTGCTTCTCAGAATGTTGATGGTTCTCCATCTTCTGTTAGGAGACATTATGCAACATTGCTCCCCATAATATAATCAAACTGCTAGGTTGGGATTCTCCTTTCACAGGTTAACTGTCAAACTTCTGTATTTTCAGATTCAATCAGTTCTTAATCCTCATGATCTGATATAGCTTCAATAGAATCTTTTTGTTCATTCTTCCTTTCTTCCTGAATCGTTACAAATTCAGAATTTAATTTAGATGTGCTATTTTGATCTTTCTCTTGTAGTTTATCTTCTGCAAATATGACATCTCTGCTAATGACGAGCTTGTGGGAAGTGGGATCCTATAGTCGATACCCCTTGAATCTATCAACATACCCCATAAATCTACATTTTCTAGATTTTGGATCTAGTTTTGTGATATCTTGGGTATTATACATCAGGAACACAGGACTTCCAAATGTGTGTAACTGAGAATAGTTTGCTGGTTTACCGGTCCACATCTCCATTGGTGTCTTTAGATCAATCAATCTTATTGGTAATCGATTAATCACATAACAGGCGGTCTTCACTGCTTCTACCCAGAAAGACTTTGCTATACTTGCAGTTCTCAACATGGCTTTAGTTCTTCCAATCAGAGTTCTGTTTATTCACTCTGCCACTCCATTTTATTGAGGAGTCTGATGCCTTCTTGATTACAAAAATCAATGAACTCATTACCAGTATATTCTCCACCATTATCAGTCCTGAGACACTTTATTTTCTTCCCCGTCTCTAACTCAAATTGTGCTTTAAATGTTGTGAAGGTTGGAAATACATCTCTCTTTCTCTTGATAGGATATACCCAACATCTTCTGGAGTGATCAATAAAGGTCACAAAGTACCTTGCTCCACCTAGAGACATAACCGGTGCTTGCCATACATTAGAGTGAATCAATTCTAGAATATCTTTACTTCTAAAATTTGATGCATTAAATTTCAATCTATGCTGCTTACTAGTGCTCACAAAAGGGTAATGACACCTTCTTGAGACTAGGGAGTAGTTTCTGCTCAGCAAGAATCTTCAATCCTTGTTTTAACATGTGGCCAAGTTTACGGTGCCACAATTTTGTTTCACTTTCTGCAGAACTAACTGATGCAACCGATGCATTTGCTTCCGCATACGTATCTCCTATAAGCTTGTATAAGTTTGCAGCTATCCTTTCCGCCTTCATGACTACAAGCGCTCCTTTGATCACCTTCATGACTCCATTTTGAATGGAGGTCTTACACCCAATTTCATCCAATTGTCCTAAAGACAATAAATTCTTCTTGAAGCCCTTCACATGTCACACATTTTGAATAGTATGAATTGTACCATCATACATCTTCATCTTGATGGCGCCAATCCTAGCAATCTCCAGGGCATGATCATTTCTCATGTACACAGATCCTACAGAGATAGATTTATAAGTGTGAAACCAATCTCTATAAGGAGTCATACGCCACGTTGCTTCTGAATCTATTATCCAAGCATTAGTGAGCTATACTCTGTCCTTAAACACCGTTACTATTTCATTGTATAAGATTTCTCCATTGGCAACACATCCCTAAGAAGTTGATGCTTCAGAGGCCTTGTCTCCACCTTTCTTGAATCGACATTCACTTTTAAAATGTCTTCTCTTATCACGGTTGTAACACTTGATATTTTTCTTACTTCTGGTTTTCGACCTTTCTTGTGTGTGACTCCCAGTATAATCATGCTCTATTGACTGTCCTCTTGTCATCGATAAGGCTTTCGCTTGGTGCAAACTTATCAGCCTTTCTTCCTTGTTGATGCGTCTGTTTTATTCTTCAAGAATCAAAGCAGCAACATCATCAAATACCAAAGTATCCGTGAGGATATTACTGGTTAAATTAATGATAGGTTGGTCATATGAATCTGGAAGACTTTGAAGTAAAATCTCTGCACATTCAGTTGAATTTACATTATGTCCCAACTTTGAAAGTTGAGAGCATAGAGAGGTCAGAGTATGATATACTTTGTTACTGAAGTAGATTCAGACATTTAGAGTGTGTAAAGTCTCCTATTCCGAAAAATTTTGTTGTGAAGAGACTTATCTTCATATAACTTTATGAGATGATCTCATATCTCCTTAGCTGTTTTCTTTTCCTCTACACCTTGCAAGATATCATCCAATAGACCAAGATGCAAATCTAACATGGCCAAGGCATCTATTTGTCTCCATTTGATGTCATCTGTGAAATCCACCGGCCTAGCATTGATGGCCTCCAAGCAGTTATCTTTACTAATATTGCCTTCATCTTCAATTTCCATAATGAGAACTTTGTCCCACCAAACTTTGTAATATCAAATTTGGTCGACATTGCTTTTATCACAAGAATTGACTCCTACTCTCTCACGTCAAAAAGAGAAACCGCCTCGAGTAACCTCCACTTAGTATGTAATAAGACTGTAGTACACCAGGAAAGTTCCTAGGAAAAGCTAGAGGGGTCACAAATGGTTCCACTTAAAACTCTGTCTCCTTAGACAGAGCTTTTCTTAGACATGCACTCAATCACCTCAAATACCAGTGAAAAATGCCCCAAAAAATGACAACAAGAACCCGAAAATAGAACTACCCTTAACTCACAAGAACACTAAAGAAAAACTCATTTTCTGATGTGAAACATCAGACTATGCTGCAACTATAAAGCATACTTAAGCAACCCTTGGGCTCTGATACCACTGATAGGAGATGAACTCCATTAGGATAGAGCAAACACACCAATAAAAGAAATTGAGATAAAAAAAGGAACACACAAGATTTAACGTGAAAAACCCCTTAACGAATATGGGAAAAAGCCATGAGTAAGAATAGAAAAATTTTTACTATAGAAAACAAATATTACAAAAGGAAGATCTCACAATCCACACTAAAAATTAATACACAAAGTTATGGAAAAGAGATTTTTGAGATATGTAAAACCTTAAACATATGTCTCCTTATATTGTCTTAATAGACGCTATTATATTTTCTCTCTACCAATGTGGGATTTAAGCCAACAAATTCCTCAGTCTTTTATTAGATTTGGGTTTTATACTCAGGAAATATGGTCTTGAAACTCAAAGACCTGTAAAATATATAGGCTTAAGGGTTTTTATGATGAAAAAGTTTTGACCCTCAAATTAGACTTGTAATATTTATTATTTAGAGCTGTCTGAGATAAAAAAGGGGAAAACATTGACTTTATTCCTTTTTTAAAAATTAAATTAATTTATAATTATTTTTTTAAAAATTTATATTATATAATCCTAAATTACGTAAGATTAAGACACGTGAATGAATCGATTTATTTTGTACTGTCATATGGGCCTTCTCTTAATATTGAATGTGTTCTTCACTTGATGGTAATTTTCATTTATGTTACATTGTTACTAGCTATTCCACAGGGTCCTTTTTGTTGGATTTTAGGTATCAGATTAATCTCTTGTAACCTTAGTACGTTGGCTTGTGCTGATAAACTTTCTGAAAATACAAAATAAACACTACATACAATGGCCACAATCAAGCAGCCTGCATAGAAAATTGATATTTGGGTGAATAATTGAGAATGAAGCAATTAGGTGTTTAGGTAATTGTTTTTTGTGTTCAAATTTGATTAAATTAGGACCTAACTATAATCTATCCTTAAAACATTGGAATTCATAGAGAGGAGAGACGGGGGGTAATTAAGAACTATGCCGCTAAATCGCGTCATTAACTAAAATTTGGTAAGCGTTTTGCCTGAACAAGCTAAACACAAACGAACGCAGGCGCAGCCGCCCTACACACGCTCGGTTAAAGAAATAGGCACAATAAATATAAACTGGGCACATTCCGGGAACGAATGCATGCAAATGTATGTTACACTTACACTTACCCCACAACTCCCTAGTCCTACAGAGCGGTCGATTTTCAGACCAAATTTATGATATCTAACTACATTGTTTTGGATATTAGATAAGGTGGACAGAATAAACATTAGTCAACCTTGGATAGGATAAAATTACACAGAAGATCTAAACTACTGCTCCCTTCCCAGGTATGCCCTCTTTTCGCATTCCTGCCACTTTTACCTGAAGACAAACCCATACCCCTAACAACCCCATGTACCTAACACATAAATACTTTAATATTGTTGTATGTGACACTTATAATGTTTTAATACTGTTGTAATTGACACAAAAAAAATACTTTAATGTTGACTTATTGTTGTAAGTGACATGTGAGACGTATTTGTTTAAAATTATTAAAATATTTTTTACAAAGTCAAATATAAATTTAATTTAATACTAAATGTAATTAAGTAAACTTATTAATTAGAGATTTCTTTTGAATTAGAGAGGTGCCGCTGCCACCCTTACTTCTGCCTTTGATGAAGTGTGGAACGCCCGCCGCTACAATTCATAACATTAACAATTATCGCTAATCGTTCCTTCACCAGAAGAAAGCTTCAGGAATAGAAGCCTTCATGTGGATCCATACTGGTTTGTTCAACCTTAATCAGTTTTCCATACTTCATTGACCTGACTAAATTTCTGGTTTCTGGGATTGTTACAAATGAGTTTTGGAAACCCATAACCGCCAATGAAGTTGTGTGTTTGTGAGTTGTCTTGGTTTGTGTATTGCGGTTCGCCTAAAGATCAAAAAGAATGGACTGGGATGATTTGGAATGACGCTTGGAGACTGTTGCTCTTGGTGAAAGCAACCGGAGAAGAAGTTGGGTTTGACGGAAGAAACTATTTGCAGAAGTCTGGAGCCTGGAGGTTCTGATTTGGTTGTCTGGTGTTTTTCTCCTTGCTAGCGACCGGGTGTCTGCAATTGAAAAAGTAGGCGTGACGAGAGGCGTTTCTGAAAAAAATGGCGTTTCCAGTAGGAGAAGGCAGCATAGTCGAAGATCAGCTCCCAGCGGAGGAAGCAGCATGCAGCAGGCGACTGCTAAAGCCAAGGAAATGGCGGCTTCATCAGCGTCATCGACGGAGGATTCAACCCCTGACTGTGTCCCAACCTAAAATCTTAGTGACATTAATTAGGCTAATTACATTTAGAGTTAATTTAAATTTATATTTAACTTTATAAATTTTATTTTAATAATTAATTTTAAATAAGTAGGCTAACCTAAATGTCATGCGGCCGTACCAGCCAATCAATAAAGTAAGTTAGTTGAATTGCAGGTTAATGGGAGACCAATTAAAAGCTTAAGAACTAAACAACCTGCGCAACTGCATTACTATTTTGTTTTTTTTGTTCCTTTTCTGTACAATAACCACACAAGATCTTAGTTCCCTTTGGACAAAAAGTACACATTTATTGTAATTATCACGTACAATTTAAGGAAAGAGTTATTTATAACATTAACTTTTCTCATATACGTAATCGTTTAAAATTTAGGGTCAAAGTTTTGTCTCTTACAAGAGATTTATCTGACTCGAGCGGAGAATTAGTTTAGATATAGATGACTTAAAGGTGTCTTTTTATAATTGGGATCCTACTAAGACACTTCGTAAATAACAAAAAATGCACATTAAAAAAAAACATTATCCAAGTCTTAGCTGTGTTTACACAGGAAGAATGCTTCCTTGATCCCTCACAATGAGAAATCTACTCCTGATGGAGACATAAACCACATTGATGAACATCGCTATTGTGTTGAAGAGAAGCTGACGACGATCCACCGAAAGAATGATACAGATTCCATACAAGAATGGTTGGAATGAGCTTGGAAAGATCAAAGTCGTTCTTTTGTACGCAAAACATAAATATTTTTATTTATATTTTATATGGTTTAGATTTATATAATGATTAATATATTATATTTTACATATTATTTAATATACTTTAAATAATTTTTATATACATAAATAATTTTTATTATAAAATAAAATATAGTTAAAATTAAAAGTGATTTTATTTTTATGCTGTCAAACAATTTATTGTATAAATTTTTTTCAAAAAAGTTCTTTTTTAATTGACAGTTAAATAATTAATTGACTTTTTAAAAAAAATTCTCAAAAAAACTTTACTAACAAATGCTCTACTAATGCTAAAAAAGTTACATCTACTAAAAAATATTTTTTTATTTTATAACTAAACAATCTTTTTTTAAAAAAAATTTACCGTAAAAAAAAGGTAATTATTCAGACACTAAAGTGTTTTCTTAACAGGCTTTTTCGATCTCTCCGGAAATAATTGAAACAAGCTTAATCGATCTATGGTAATTTTGTCTTATATGAGCAACCTTAAAGGTCCTACTGCACCCCCTCCGGACGATGGTAATTTTGACTTATACAATATCTTAAAGATCCCACTGCACCCTGATCTGCTTGCAGTTATGCACGCGTCGCCATATATGAACAGTTGATGCATGTTATTCTTCACACAGTTTTGGAGCATTCATGGCTGAGTCAGGAATGTATATCTTAGTCTCTTCTATACTTCGCCTCATGAAAATGTTGTCATAAAATTATAAATGTTACATTAATATTGCATAATTTAAAATGTTGTCATAAAATTATAAATATTTAATATAAGTAAATATAAATATTATTCATGACTAAAACAAAAGTTAAATTTCTTATTATAAATTAAATATTTTAATTAAAACAAATGTTAAATTTTGTTGTTATAAATTAAATATTTTAGTTAATTGAGATAATAAAAAAATCGTACCATATTATGTTATTTAATGTGTACATAAATATTGTTTAATTTAAAAATTTATAATCAAATTATAAATATTAAAATTTTTAAATGTATATTAAGTAGCATCTCAAGTCAACCGGAGGATCTCCTGCCGCATCACCTTGTCTTTACACTTGATCCTTTCACATCGTTCCTTTCACAACTCACTTACCTGTAACGTCTAACTTACGTGTAAAGGCGAACTCTTCTACTTTCGTGTCGGAGAACCCCAGATTCTTTCAGCCGAGTTTACCATGCCTCCTTTTTGGCTTCCGGTGACTGCACCTTCTTCCAGAGATTGCTCTTTTTTCTTCTATCCCGTGCCTGCATGACGCCCCAACGTCCTTTCTCACGAATCTATGTGGCTAGGGGCTGTTGGTGGGCAAAGAGATAAAAAGAAAACATTGCGCCTTTTTTTTTTGGTCATGTCCTTTGATTTTTGTACTGGAGCCACTTTAATTTTTAAGCAATGTTATGAATACCGTACCGAATTCGGTACCAGATTGAGCTCTGGAACGAAACTGTATCATTACCGGTCAGTACCGAGTACCGAGTACCGTTTCGGGAAATTTTTTAAAATTATAAAATAGTCCATAAAATTTTTAAAAATTACAAAATAGTCCTATTGATATATTATACAGCTGTACTGTATACTTTACTAGTTTACTGTTTACATCAATCATGCTTTCAAAAATCTTAATAATAAATAATAATGACAATTAATTTGAAATAACAATAA
>JAOTAX010135110.1:0-17746 GCA_025629825.1 Erythroxylum guanchezii | reverse complement strand
TTTTATTAATGAAAAATAGAAAATATATTTAAAAATTATTCTTTAATTGTTTGTATATATTTCTATATAAATAAAATATGTTTATATATAAATCACATATAATAAAATAAAATAAATAAATTAATAATAATAATATTTTATATAATTAATAATAAATTGTATATAATTAATAATAAAATAACATTTTAATAAAAATTTTATTAATGAACATAGAAAATATATAAAAATTATTCTTTAATTGTTTGTATATTTTTATATAAATAAAATATAAATAAATTATTTTTAAATATAAATCACATAAATTAAATTAAATAATTAATAATAATATTTTTATATAATTAATAATAAAATAATAAACCTCTTACAATAACTATTTTAATATAAGGGGTATAATAGTCATTTATTATACATTACATTCCACTACGAACCCTTCCATCCCTTCCAAACAACTTTTCACTATATTACATTTTATTCCATTATAAACCGTTCTATTCCGTTCCATTTTATTATATTCCATTCCATTAATTAACATCAAACCAAACAGAGCCTTATCGATGGAGGAGGTTACAAGTTCTCCTTTGCCAAAGGTCCAAACTTAATAACGAACAATGAAAAGAAGAGTTAAAATCTTGATAGACCTTTGATTTCTCAACTTTTGAAGCACTGTCAAAGGTTTGTCGGAATCTAAAGTGAGTTACAAGTATAGATCCTTAACACAAATGAGTAAAAAGAAAATAAAAGGTTAATTGAAAATAATTTATTTTTATATTTCCACTTCTTACTCTATCTTATAACAATTAATTACAAATCTTTTATATAAATACATAATAGAATTCTAAACAATAGGCTTTCTATCTAAGCAGCCTTTAATAAGTTAGCTATAACTTTCTTTAGAAAAGTCTAATGAACCTGAAACTTGTACTATTTAAAACTAGATTAATAAACTTTAGATCCATATTTGGTTCATCAACAAAAACATCTGTTTAAACTTGACTTCTTTACAACTCCAACAATCTCTTTTATCCTTTCTCTAATTTTTATTTCTTCCTCATCCATCGCCTTTTGAGAACTCCTGCTTCCACCTTCATAAAATGAATTTTGCTTGCCTTTTCCTTGACTGCAACCATGACCTTGACCTCTTCCTCCACTGTCCTTCCCCTTATAATTAACAAAAAAATTTGCTTGCAAAATTTACTCTATAGGTTCTTGTTGGGTCTTCTTCATTCTTTTTTCATGAGCTAATAATGATCTATTTAACTCGATGATGGTCATAGACTCTGTCCTACGATTCTTCAATTGCCAACACCACCAAATTGAATTTTATATTGAGTGTGTAACAACCCTTATATGGAAGCTGCAACCACCCATATACATGGCAACCAAATTCCTGTACAAACAGTCAAGGCATACATTTCTATTCATTTATAGGGATAATCATTACATATTTTTCTATTCAATGTTACATATATACATATTACAAAATTTCATATCATTTAACATTATCATTGAAAAGTAGTATTATATCTTTATATTTACGTGTTAATCCAAAAGGAAAACATGTAATTTCCTTTTTTACATATACAATTATTCTTTAATCAAAATACACATCTAAAGGTACTTTTATTCCTAACTGTTGGTCTTGGTTCCTGCAGATATTTTCTGTACCTCTCTCCTATGACCTGAACCTACACGGATTAACACTCATGCTAAGCTTGAAAGCTTAATATTGAAAACACTTAGTTTAGATGACCACTCACAGCAGTTATCCACCAAGCACACACATTCAGAAATATCACAACTAACATAACATAAATTCACATTCATGAATCAAACATTAATATTCAACGCTCATGTAAACGATGATGGCATACCTAAGCAAAGTACATAATGCAAATATTCTTCAACATATTATCCATATACCAAAAATGCACATTTATAAGCCAAATATTGATATTCAATACTTATTGATACAAATTATCAGTACAAATGCAAATGCTCATCAATACCAATTATTTATATTGATGTGTTGTATTTCTTATTTAGAAACCTTTACTTTACTTTCTGTGTTAGGTCTGCACATTTCCGTGGACATGGATAACGGAGCTGTGGATATTCGAAGATATCAAAACTGTGGATACTAGAAAGTATCAAAATGTGGATACTCGAAGGTATCAGACTGTGAATACCTGAAGACATCATACTGTGGATACCCAAAGGCATCAGATTGTGGAGACATTATAGTCTCGAAATGAAGACACCTATAGGCATACCTATCTATCCACCACCAAGACAATAGAGCAAGCACTGTAACATTTCCTTTAAGCATTTGCCAATTTCATAATTCATATATTTACAAGTCATATGATATACATTTCAAGTCATAAAATTTATACCTGTATTCATACATGCAAGTCATAACTTACCACTATTAGAAGGGTGTCAAAATCACACTTGTATAATCATACTATACGTATGTGAGCAATAAATATACATACAGATAATTTATGTACGTGTAAGTTTTCTTTGGAATGCATTATGCTCAATCTTAAATTTCAATGTTCAATCACCCAATTCATATAATGTAAGTCCTATTTCACTTATTTCTAGGTGTTTGAAAAGTTTCATAAACATTAAAAAAGGTTTAGGTAAGATTCAGTAAAAATCGGAAATGAAAACAAAGTCAAAATAGTGCAATTTGGGCTAAGCCTACAATAAGTCTAAAAATAGGTAAACAATCAGTCCAGAAGCAAATCACATGACGAACTCCACTTGTTCCTTAATATCCATATAGAAAATGTTCGAATTAGGTTTTGAGATCTTCTAGACATTTGTTACCCTATGTCTCTAGGTTCCATAGAACTAAAAATCAGACCATTTGGACTTCCCAATCATGAGATATTGACCAAATATCACATACTGCTCCAAAATAGGGACAACATTAGGTCACCATTTTCAATCTCAATTTCCAATGTCATAAAGCTAGAACTAAGCCAGAGTCTCTTCTAGAGATTTCTAGTTCTATGTCTTAGTTTTCATATTCAACTAAAATAACCAAATTTAGAGTTTTGTAGGTTGAGGTATGACCCAAACCATATGACTGGTTCAACAAACCCTAGACAGCATTCCACTACACGATATTCTCGTCATATACAAGATAACACCAAAGCATCATCCCAACAGCCATTACACATCCAAATGAATCTTTATATCCATTCAAACATACACACAAAGAGAAATTATACTAAGTGTAGTCCCAAAAATTAAAATTGGCAAAGTAATTCTTCTAATACCTTGTCCTTCCCTTCCTCTTTGGCTTTGCTTGAGTCACCAAATGAAAAATTATGGGATGAAGAAATTGAAATGGATAGAAGAAAAATCTAAAGTTAAAACCCCAAGTACGTCCATCTTCCCTCTCTATAAGCTTTTCATGAATTTTCTAGTCTTAGACACATGTTTCAATCCCATTGGACCATATGTTACAATCCTATTGAACTATGTGTTACAATTCCATTAGACCATATGTTACAATTATATTGGACCATATGTTACAATCTTATTGGACCATGTGTGACAATTCTATTGGACACACATAAGCTTTAATCTTATTGGTCACATATGATTTACTCCAATTGATCTATGTGTTAACTATAGAAAAAATTGCATATTGGTCCTTCTTCTTCATTTAATTCCCACATTAGCCTATAATATTATCAATTAATTTCATTTCTCTATGTCTTAAGTTTCTAATGGAAAAAATTTCATACAATTTTGTTAATCATATCTGGAGTTAATCCTAAAAAAACTATAGGCTATTCGAAAATAAGGATAACAACTAGAACTCAATTTCAAACTAGAATTCAAAAATCTTAAAAGCATAATCAAATTTTGGTTCCTTCATCAAAATTTTAATGTTATGTCTCTAGTTTAATCTCCAATCAGAATTATCCAATTATGAGGTCTACAGGCCAAGATATGGACAAATTACAGAAGTATATTCAGTGGAATCTATCTATCCAGCGAGGTACATGTCCCAAATCAACTAACTTCGATCTTATCATGCAAGAGCAACGCAAAAACACATCCAATTTAACCATAAGCTTTTCATAAGCAAATGAGATAATTCCTTTACCAATTCCCCTCATATCACGTTTATAATCCAAGCAAACATATCAAAGTTCCCATACATATTTCATGTTTAAGTATCTATGTCCATGCCAAAACGAACAAATTATCCATTTATCCATGTCTTTCACATGAAGTAACATTATGTCTCTTACTATACTTAGATGCACTTAATTTGTTATGTTCACTTCTCAGTACACCCTAGACATGCTATAATACTTCTAGGGTATATGTTTAGGCGTTACAGAGAGAGTGCAAAATCTTCTCTACTACTTTTGCATCTTCCTTCTTTTTATTGAGTCGCTTCATTTGATTCACCACTACCAATACTCGAGTAAAATAATCTACTATAAACTCATTCTCCTTATTTAAAATCATCTCAAACTCAACCTTTAAAGTTTGGAGCCACACCTTCTTCACCCTATCAACTTTGACCAAGGAATTCTTTAGAATTTCCCATGCATACTTGGCTCTTGTTGCATTGGGTATCTTCCTGAAAATGACATCATCTAGCCCTTGATGAATAATCAAGAGTGCAGTTTGATCTTTCTTCTTTGCTCACTGCCAAGCTTCTAGTTTAGCCACGGTTACAGTATCCTCGTCTGCGGGATCTTCATATCTGTTCTCGATAATGTCCCATAAGCCATGAGACCCAATTATGGCCTTTATGCATAGCACTCATCGATCACAGTTTGTCTTGGTTAGTTGTTGGTATTGGAAGGTAATATTAGTTTTGGTTATCATTCTAATAAAGCTTTGATACCACTTTGTTATAAGTTATAGTGAGTTACAAGTATGGATCCTTAACACAAATGAGGAAGAAGAAATGAAAGGTTAACTTAAAAAACTTTTTATTTTTGGATTTCCTCTTCTTATCTCTATCTTATAAAAACTGATTACATGTGTTTTTATAGGCTTAAATATCAACTATTAATAAAAAATGTGCATAATATAATTTTAAACAACATGTATTATATTTTAGCAGTCTTTAATAAAATAGTTTTAACTTTCTTTAGAAAACTCTAAGGAACCTAAAACTTGTGCTATTTAAAACTAGACTTAACAAGCTTTAAATCTATATTTGGTTCACTAACAGAAAAACATTTGTTTTCCTTCCCATAATGTCCCTTACATTCACTACTATTGAAGACGAGAAGTCATGTTTAATTTGTTAAAAAAATATAAACAAGGTTATACAATTTTCATATAATAAAAAGGTAGATAATTCACTCTTCAGACCATTGCTTAAAAGTGAAATGCTCTCTTTTTACTGCAAAAGAGAGAAACACCATGAAAATGTTCTTGGATTAGAACGAAATAAGGCAGTTATGCACCATAAATTATAAAAGCCAATAGAACATTTAAATGGGTGTTGGCATAAAAAGTTTAGGGTCTTATATAGTTCCAGTACATAATCAATAAAGCTTGATTTTGTAGATCACATATGATGTTTAGCGCTAACACTGCATAAGTGTATTCTTTCTTGAAAATTAGAGGTAAAGGCCACGGGCGTGCCAAAGAACTTGTCATGTTCATAAGAAATAATAAAATTAAGTGTTTAGGATACAATCATATCTTCAACCATATTTTAGTATACAAAAAAAAAAAAAGGAGAATGCATAGTTTGAGGATATAGACTTGACAAAGATAGTATTATGTAGTGAGAACCATAACTTAGATGTAATTGTGTTTGTAACAGTTAGACTATCTAAAGACATATTTTGGTTAATTTTAAACTTTAAAAGAATTTTAAGACCCACTAGAGTAATTGTTAAATTAGGTTAGACTTGGTAAAAGGGCTATTTGAGTAAAATTCTAATACTTAGGGTTTACACGTAAATATTTATCATCATAAACATAATTTGATATAACTATCATCATAATTACTCAATAAAGAATTAATCTCTCTTGGCTTCCAAAGACATAGACACACTTAATTGGTTGAACATCGAATTTTTTTTGTTCTTGTTTCTTTATTTCTTTATTTCATTATTCTTATTATCTATTTTCTCAATGAATCGTATTAAAGCATCATTAAAGCAATACGATTTTAATTGTAAAGTTTGAAGTAGAGAAGTTCAATAAAACTTTGAATTTTAGACTATAAGAATGGAGAGTGAAGGATTTCTTAACGCAACAAAGCATGTTGAAGTAGATGAAGGAGAATAAGCCAAAAGATATTGATGAGATTGACTTAGAAAACTTATAGACACAGTAGTTGGAACCATATAACTTTATGTTGTGGACAAGTTCATGTACCATGTCATGGAGATTGCATCCCCTATAGAGGTATAAAAAGAGAAGAGAGTTGACAAATGTCAAAGTCTTTCACAAACAAGTTATATTTGAAGCATAAACTATATAAACTAAAGATAAAGGAAGGACCATATTTGGAACAATATATCCATCCATTCACCAAAAGGTCAATAACTTGTTAAGACTTGAGGTGACTATTCTTGATGAGGATAAAGAAATAAATTTTGTTTATTCCTTACATTTTTCTTATGCATATTTGGTAACCATGATCAAAGAGAAAGTTGGTTTGGAGAATATCACTATTGCATTATTAGCTCTCAACTAAAAGAGATTAAATACTAATGATTTATGTATAAAGGAAAACCAAAATCATAAAAGGAAGTAGAGTACGAATGGCTCATCTAAGAGGAGTTCTAAATCTAATTCAAGGGTATAAAGACAATTTGGTGCTATAAGTATGAGTAAACAAGATATCAGAAGGGGTTATCCAAATAAAGAGATGTGTTTATGAAAAAAGGAAAATTGATGATTCATCAAGGTTTGTTAATGCAGTACAAAGCGAAGACTCAAATTGTAGCATAAATATATATTATACATTTCAAACCAACCAACGTCAAGAATTATAGATATTAGATACGATGTACTCACATCACATAACACCCAAAAAAATTAGTTTATATGATACAATTTAGGCCACTTTAACACTGTCTAATTGAGATATAATAAAGCTTACAAATTTTTAAATATAAAAAATTAGGATCAAGGCGTTTGATGGTACTATCAGAAAGTTGTATGATGTTTGATATGTACCAAGTTTAAGGGAAAAACTTATTTCTTTGAACTCTTTACATGTAAACAATTTTTGTGTAATATTGACAAAGATAATAAGATGGTAAAGTGCGCATTAAATGTGATGAAAGTGTTAAGATTAGTAGAGAACATGTACAAACTGATGAAGAGTATAGTTGTAAGTGGATATATTGCTACAATAGAGTCAAATGATGATAGCACTATGTTATGACATATGGTTGGGCCATCTCAATAAACAAAAGATGACGAAATTTTATAATAGGAACCTAATAAAGGGTGTCAAATACTATAAAGTATAAATCCTATATCTATAAGTTTTATATACTTGGTAACTAGTCTAAAGTGACATTCAAGACGAGTGAGCACAAAACTAAAAGAATTTTAGACTATGTATATACTAACATATTAGTAGAGTTGTCATTGAGTGGATTTTAAGACTTTATCACAATCATTAATAAAGTTTTAAAGAAAATTTGGGTATACTTTATAAAGTAAAATTTCAAATTCTTTGCAAAGTTCATGGCATAGAAGGTTGAAATAAAGAATTAGATAGGAGTATGATGTGTTACCTTGTTAGTAGGTCACCATAAACTTCACTAGACATAAGAGCGACTGAGGAAGTTTGGATAAAAGTAAGGTAAATTTGTCTAGGTTGAAAACCTTTGATGTCTTGCTTATGGGCATGTTTCCATTAATGAGAATTAAGAGAAGTGACTCTTCATTGGCTACCCTAAAGTGTGAAAAGATACAAGTTTTAGAACTAAGTACAAAAGAAAATGGTGATTAATAAATGCAACATTTAATGAGCAACATTTATTGAAGCAAACAAATGTAAGAAATGTGTCGGTATTATCAGAGAACGGTTCGAAGAAGGTACAAAGGGAATTAGGCCAACCTGGAGTAAACTTGAAAGATGCTAAAAATTTTGATTCGAAAGATAGACAAATTTTATGAGAAGAACGTCAGTAAATATAATCATAGATAGAACAAAATGTACCATTCAACCACTAAATAGATATGATCAGGAAGATTTGATATCCTTTGCACTTATCACAAGTAATAGAAAACCAATTACCTTTCAAGAGGCTAAGAATAATCAGGAGAAGGACATATAAATGAGTGTTATGGTAGAAGAACTGGAGTCTTTGAACAAGAATTGGACATGGAAGCTAGTGTAGTTTTTTGAATAAAAGAAGCCTATAAGATGCAAGTGGATATACAAGAGGAAGTTAGTAGTAACATAATAAGAAGAGAAAAAGTTTAATGCTTAGGTTGTAGCAAAAGAGTACGCATAATGGAAAAGAATTGATTGTGATGAATTTGTCTCCCTAGTGGTTTGTCATACTTCCATCAAGATTTTGATGACGTTAGTACCAAGTTTAGATATGCATTTAGAGCAAATGAATATCAAGGCAACTTTTCTTCATATTGAAGCAAATTTACATAAAGTGGTTGACCTGGTTATCAAAATCCTCAAAATTAATTTTGATTTTCTAAACTCTTATAGTATTTGTAGAACGAGGTTGAATCCCAAGAAAACTAAAAACTAGTTTCTTAATTTCAATTAATAAAACAAAGTGGGAGTTTATAACTAATTAACTAAAATTAATAAGGAATCAAAATAAATCAACTGAGTACAAAAGTGAAAAATTCAAGAGTACTTAACTTTGATTCGAAGGAAAGATTTCATTTAATTGTAACATTAATCGTTATTTTAAAAAGAATAATTTTCACAATTCAAGAATTAGTTGGAAACACATTAGGATAATCATAATAAATCTCAAAATTTCCTAAATTAATTGATTCAAACTCAGTATTCAAACCAAAACTTACCATCAATTGATTGAGTATAATAACTTTTCATATCAATTAAATGATAACAATAAACATGGTCAAAAGGATTAAATCTTAAATTAAATAATTGAGATAGCAACAACTATTCAATTTTTTTTCATAAGTTAAATATGCAACTTTATAATAACCTATTTGTTACTTGTACCAATCTTTTAGGACAAATACAAATCACTGAATTCATGGATAGTTATTAGAATAATTAACTTCAAATTAATTTGTCAAATCAATCATTATTAACTATTCATGAAATATAAGAATACAAAATAAGAAATAGTTGAATTAAAACATGAATATAAGTTTAGAACAAAAACTCACAAGGTTACTACTAGAATTTTGAATCCCTTTATCATAATATTTGGATTTATCCATACATGACTTTTGTTCGATTACTAAAAATAGAAAAGAAGATAGAAGAGCAAGAGAAAACTGCAAAGAAACAAAAGAGAATGATATGGAGAAGTTGTTAGAAGTGTTTTTATCTTCCTTTTCTACTCAAAACCTAGCCTCTTTTTATCTTGCAAAAATTCTTATCTAAAACAAATCTAAATCCTAATAGAGATGGAAATAAGTTTCCTAATTGAATTCAAACTTATAGAGTGAATTTGACAGTAGGCGTGATCTGCCCTTATCCAATGTAGTAATTTATCCACTTTTTTTCAAAATTCGTAATTTTGACCAACAATACTTTAATTTGAAGCAATATTCACTTATTATCTCCTAAAACAAAACAAATATTAAATTTCTTATTTAAGCACTAAAATATAGTTAAAACAAAAGAGAGAATTCCAATTAGCATAACCAAATTATATCTTATCAAATTCTCCCACATTGGACTCATTGTTGTCCTCAAACATACGTTAATTCAATATATCAGTCATCCTTATAACAGCCTCGCATCTAGGTTTAGCAATTGGGTCCAGGCTCAACATGGCTCAACTGAAGTTAATTGGGCAGGCCCGAGTTGACCAGACTATAAGCATTAGCTACCCAACTGAAATCACAAAACGATGTCATTTTGAATTTTTTTAAAAAAAATAATTAGCTGGGCCTGGCCACCCCTAGCCCAATCAAACTTGTCTGTACCCATTGTCATCCTTACTCTCCTTCATATTATCCAGAAACATCCTAAAAGCTAATTCATACTAAAAGTTTAGGATAAAATAATAACTGAGAGAACAAGCACTTATATACACGTTGCTAGAATGAAAAGATATCTCATCAACTTCATTAAAATTAAAGGAACCAATACTTAACAACCTCTTATAGATTTCACTCTGTACACTCAAAGTGTTTAGTATCTATTAACGAACTTTATTAAATTTTATGAACATTCACTTTTTCTTTCTTTTATCATTTCTATTTTACTATCTATTTTCTAAATAATTATATTCGCACAAAAATTATCAACAGAGCATTATCGAATTTTTTTTTCGCTCCACAAACCCCATATTAGTTTATGGCAAATCTAGCTCGCACCATCCTATCCTTGGTGAAAGGATAAATACAACTATCTTATCCTTGGAAGCCACACAATGGTAAGAAATGGATTCCAACTGGGAAGAGGTATAAAACAGGTTAGCAAGAGGAGCTAATGGGAATTGAACAATCAACAGTTGAAGTTGAAGTTGACACTATTATAGCACCTCACTCTCATAAAGCATATCCCCGAACATACTAACAGTATTTGAGAACATACTCCATACGGGTAGCATGCTAGAACAGTCAACAATCAAACTCATTACAAAGTTTTCAAAACAATGCACGCATATGCGAAAAATCAATAATCAATTTCGGCTCGTTTTATTCATAAACATTTTCAATCATAAGACTCACAATCATTATACAACTCATTAGAACTTCACTAGTCACTTGGGCCCATTTTGTATTAGTCATAATGTCATTTCATTACAAAATTATTCATGTACACATTGTAAAGTATTTGTGAATACATATTTTGAAACAAAACAATGAAATACATATGCAGACGCGGAATGATCTCGACTTCTATCTCTTACTTGAATGCAGTGGCTAGACTCCCGTTTATCTAACGAGGTAACTCCTATGAGCTTGAAAAATAAGGTTGCAATTTTGGTGAGTTTTGTGAACTCAATGAGGTAACCATCCTTGATGGTTCACTAACTCATGCAACACATCAACATATATATAACCACATAATTCACATCATTTCATTTATCATATAGCATCACATATCACATTTAGAGCAGTCAAATCGATCATTTCAATCATTTAAAATGCACATATCATATATAAATGCAATGCACATGAGACTCACATTAATTTATTACTTTGTTGTGACCGATTGCCTTTTTACTAGCTTATATCCCTTGTGGATACTGAGCTTATATCAAATAATGTCCCATATCCCTTAGTGGATACCGGGTACATTCACAACTGAACCAGAGGCTCTTATCACATTTTGAGCTTTAAGCTCTTTATACAGGCGACTCCGATCACAACTGCCTTTATCTTTCATGCATTCATGTAATGAAATGCATCACAGTTACATATTTTCAACAATCATCAGATTTCAGTTTCACATTCAGAACACATTTATTATCGGACCTTGGTCTGGCATTCAACAAAAATGTTGAGTACACTTATTCCAGTTAGATTCACATATAAGGAGCATTTCCAATATCACATTCATGCATCAAACGCTTCGGACATTCAATGTTCGGAATCAACATAATCAAGTTCACATTCATAAGATAATTCAGAACATAATTTAAAACAAACAATTAATTAAGTGAGAGCATCTAGGCTACTCACAGTTTGCTCTAGAGAGCTATTGCCTCAAAGTCCCGGCAATGTTTGGACGTTGACGCTGAATATGGTCTTCTAAATCATGCAATACATACACATTTATACACATCACAACTTTGCACAATCATAAGTATTTATTTATGCATAAATGTATATGGATTATGTACAATGCATGCTCAATGACAATCTTGGGTATATATCCATTATTCTCATCACATAATCATTCATATATCTTATCTCAAATACGTATAATTTGAACTTAGGTTTACACCTCAATAAAACAAATTGAATCTAAGTTCATACTCAATTGATCATTCTAGCTTTTTCTAAAAAACAGACTTTCAGGTCCATTTTGCATGGTCATTTTTACAAAGAAAATGAAGTTTTTAGGCATCACCTTTTTGTAAAAAATGTTATTCTACGTATTAAGCATCACCTTTTTGTAAAAAATGTCATTCTACGTATTAAGTTTCTAATGACACCATGATCATACAATTTGGTTCAGTATTCTGAAAGTTATACTCAAAATACTTCGAACTGTTCTCAAACTGCAACAATACTCTATACTTAACTTCAATCCATATTTTGAAATTCTTAAAGACAAAATTAAAATTTGATTTCTTCATAATATTTGTATCCATATGTCTCTAATTTAATCTAAATCAAAAATCATCTCATTTGGATATCTGAAGATCAAGATATGGCCAAAATACCGATGTATGTTCAATGAAAACACTCCATTTAACAATATTCCAGCACACTTCATCGCTTTCATCCCTAATTCATCAATCAATCTTTTCCGAATGAATTCAGATGGCCATAAATTTTTATGGAGAGGAAGAACAATGTGTGAGGAGTTTGTTGGTTTAAATTTCAAGGCATTTGGAGATCGTGAGAAGAAGTTATAGTTAAAAGAATGAAGGATGTTCAAAACTGTCACCTTTCAGTAAGCCTTCACTGTCACGATCGTGCAATTCCAGTCAAGTGCGTAATGTCACGATAGTGCTCGTGCATGATCATGCACTGTGAGACGCATCACCAATGTCACGATCATGCTTGTGCATGATCATGCACTACCTCTTTTTTCCCTTTGTGCATGATCGTGCATTGCCTAGTTTCTTCTCTAGATTCACAAACTGGAGATTTTTCTTCTCGTATTCCTCTCTTTTGCTTAATCTACCATTTCAAACTTATGTCCTCACTATTTCCTCTTTGTTCCTACTTCCATTTCAGCTCAACTTATTCATAGCAAATCAAAATCCATGATTTAACAAAGACATCAGAAATAGGACATCATTTACGCATATTCATCATTTTCTACATTTCTTCATCTGTTGTACTTTTTCATCTTCATCAACACCTTCATTTCATCTCTAACTTATCATTTTAATTCTTTTCCTATATCACCACATCACCTTACACCTTTTCCTTAACTCTAAACTCATTTTAGTTCATTCTTAAAACACCTAACGATATTCACACAAACAACAGCAAAAACATAGCATGCGCATATCATTTCTCCAAAAAATTTTGCATTCTTTTTATACATATTTTCAATGATCTTTCTAGCTTAAACATCATTTCAACACCATCTTATGAAATATTGATCAACAAAACACTCAAACAAGATATCAATATTCTCATCCTATATCCACGATGCATATGAATAATGACCATTAGTTTCACTATCTTTTAATCACCATATTTATTACATATTCAAACAACTCATAAGAATTTAACACGTTACTTGCTAAAACTCCAAACTCTTCATAATCACGTGAACCCTAGCTTCTCCAACATACACGATTATCATCATCATTTAAGGTAGAAGGGTTAGGTCTTTTAGTAACAAGATGGAGAAGACAACGAATCTTAAAGAAACAAAGTGAAAGAGTTGGACAAAAATCAGCATGATGAGGGTGGTAAGAGTTTCATAGATCGAGAGACGAATGAGAAGATGAGAGCAAATGAACAAAATGAAGAAAATAAGCAAGTGTCGTAAATGACAAGTGAAAGACCACAATATGGTCTTTAATTTAGGTAAAAGAATAGTAAGTGAGGAGTGGTAGTGACACTTATCACTTTCCTATGGTCCCATTTTGGTCTTTTAATAAGCTAGTCCATTTGTCTCCAATTTTCAACCTAAATTTTCTCCCAGTTTTTAATGACACTTGTCATTAAATCCCAACGTCATTTATAAAAATTTTCACTGCCATTTGACTCTTATTTCTACTACCATTTATCAATTGTTTTGCCACTTGACATTATTCCTAATCCAAAAATATCCTTAAATTTCAGAAAATTCTCATATTTCATTAAAATTTCGAATTCACTACTTATACACTCCAACTCAACTTTTAAGATACATAATCCATAATTCACATTATAATCACATTAAAACAGTCATTTATTCCCGAAAAATGTCAAATAAGTGCATGAACAATTCTTTGTAATATGTGCAATAATCAAATTTCACGTGTGTGTATGCTAACATTATGCATAAGCATGAAATACATTTTTCTAATCTCTGATTGCTATTTTCTCAATTACAAAAATATAGGATTATAACCTTTAGTATGGAAACGGGACGCTACAACAATAGTTAAAAGGAAGATTCATGAGCAAACTACCCAAATTTCTCTAACTAATAGGGACACAAGGGAGCATCCTGAAGTGGTTGATAACCAAATAAGGGTGATCCTAGTTCTGAGAAGGAACAATCAACAAATCATAGTACTGTTGATGTAATGCAAAGTAAAACAGCTGGAGTTTCTGTAGAGGAACCAAGAATCGAGAGGGCTGTGGATGTACTCAACATATTGAGATTGCCGACGTAGTGCCAAAATAGTCAGCTATGGTTAACTCTAGAGCAGACAATGTGGAGCATCTAGATACTAGCGTGGAACACTTCAACTCAGAATATTTGGAGCAATGCCAAATGGATTGGGCCAACATGTTAACTCCAGTAGCAACTATTGGCCAAAATGAGACCTCTAAGGTTAAGCTGGAGTCTGAAAAACAGACAACAATGGTAAATTTCAATGATAACTGTATGGCAATTCAAGGGTATGAGATTATCATCTCTTAGATTGCAGCACATCTTGGGGCAGAGCACGTTTTGGCATTGAATTGTAATTCTTTTGCTTATGTAACAATAGGTTCCCCTAGAGAAAGCAGTTCAGAGTTGGCAATAGAGGACTATGATTTTCCATCAGCTGCAATCCGAGTTTTTGAAATTCTAGGAGATTTTTATGTGCAGTCCAAAACTGTAAAAATAAAGTCAGCAAGGAAGAGAAAGAAAAATCATAAATACCAACAATAGGGGATTAATAAAGCTTTGTATCTTGCCATTTTTCATGGCCATGAAGTATAAGTGGTGTCTTTAGTGGTTTTATTTATGGTTTATCTTTCAGGTAGATATATTGTCTTCCTTATAGAGTTGTTTTGATCATTTGTAATATGATGGCAAGTGTTACAAAGGTTTTCCTTCGACACTGAACTTATTCATAAGACACGCCTACTCCTTTGCATGACAATCTTACTTAGGTCCTTCTAAGCAAGACTTAGCCTTTCCACGTGATTGTCGACCAACTATCGAGTTCTTGAACACCTTATGACTCTCGTAATGTTTAACTCTCACACTTGCAAGAAAATTACGGAAGCACTAGAATAGTAAAGGCAACAATAAGAATAAGAAAGAGATATAGCTAAAAGCCAACTTTCATTACTTCCCTCAAAGTATACAAAGGAATACTCTCTCAATCTCTGTGTCACACAACACTCTCCTCTTTTTTTCTGAGAGAAAGGCTCAAATGAGCTATTCATAGGCATCTCTAGATGACTAAGTTAGAATCCTAATTGAACTTTACTAGCTAAGATCACGATCCTATCCTTATCATATTACATCAAACTAACCAATATATAACATCCCCATCCAATTAGGACTCTATCTAATAGGATTAAGCTACATCATACTAACAAGATAAAAGATTACATTATCTAGGAATGATTATCTATATCCACGAAGATCTCCTCTATCTTCAGATGATCCTTCCACATTATCTTTATTTCTTAAAGCAGATGTACATCCATTGTGATCTTATTTGCCACATCATCCAAGATCTCCTTATCTCTATCTGTTGATGATGAGTCATCCAATCCAATAGCACACTGGTCATATATAATGCTTACCCATGCCAACTCCATTAGCCATGGTCCGTCCACTTGAGCAAACACTAAGTCTCTAGTCCATTAAGAACTTAGTCTTAGCCAAGTCAGCTCGGATAAGATCTGAAACTCTCCCAAAACTCGTATCATGCTTGATCTACTTACTAAGTAACCTTGGAATTTTTTTCATATTCCCGTCATGTGTGTGATCCAGCTAACCTTCTATTCGAAATCTGTCTCAAGCTTTCTTTTGGTTTCACATCTAAATCTTGCATCTTGTTGAAGATTACCGCCAATGTACACCAATGCATGCCAACGCTTGACATTGCCCCTTCTTGTCCTTGCCTCCTCGCAAGTCTTTGCCTTGTTCCGTTGTTCCACATGTCGATCACTGGTCAAAACTTGCCAATGCCTGCACGATTCTGCTATCTCAAACTCAAAGGTCTAACAAACAATCCCCATTAGAAGAAATCGATGCTCTCGTTGAAATAATATGTAGACACTCCTCCAAGTGTGGTTTCTTCAAAGACTCCTTAACTATTAGCACATCTCCCAGGTACCATGTTCACTCTCCATCGAGTATCTCCTTGCTTTTGTTTGGACGCTCCTTCATAAGACCCATTGCGCCCAACATAGCAAAGCTGTTGAGGTAGAATTCTTCTATTGAGTCCTCCTCTTCCTCTCCTTGATCCTTCGAGACCATGGAATTTACTTGCTCCTCACCCACCTTTGGTCTTAGGCATTCTCGAGCAAAATGCGTCCCTTCATAAATGAAACAAATAATATCTTGTTTTATTTGTTTCTAACCTTGAGAAGATTTGCCTACCTTCTCCTTGCCTTTCTCTGAGCCATTCCACATCCCACCATTCTTCTTGCCAGTTTGAATCAGTGGTAGCATTTGCAGATTCATTAAGGCATTCGTAGCCGCTATTGCGCTTAGAAGGTCCTTCACATTCTGCCCCGAAGCTCCATTTGTGCCTAACCTTGCAAGCCGTTTATGAAGTTGAAGAACTTGTCCTCCTCCGACATGTTCCGCACGTCCAACATCAAAGATGTGAATTTCCTCACATACTCCCGCAGTAAGTCATCTTACTTCAACCTCTTCAAATCTTTCCTCATCCATGAAGTGTTGTTGGGGAGGAATTAATCTGTTAGTTCCTTCATCATCTTCTCCTAAGTGTCAATAGGAGGTCTCCCTGCACTGATATCGTTGGAGGTTCTTGTTCTCCACTACAACTTTGCATCTTCCACCAAATACATAATCGTGATCAACACCTTTTCCAAGTTGGAAACCTTTGTCTTTGCAAAGTATTGCTCCATATCCTACAAGAAATTTTCGAGCTCCTTGGTACTTTGCTTGTCGTCAAAAACTTGTGGCTCTCACACATTCACCAAAGTGTTTTCAACACGCCCAACATCCTGTGTTGCAACGGCACGCCTTAGGATCATGATCTCGAATATAGAATCCTCCTGTGCCTTCATCAATTTCACGATTTAATTCTGCAACTGTTGGATTCGCGTATCCAACATCTCGAATCGAATGTTGTAAGAATTCACCTCTTCCTTCCCTTATGGAATTGGCCCAATGAGTGCCTCCACTTAGTCGACACGTTCCGTCAAATTGCTATCTGCCATCATATCGAACTTAGGCTATGATACCAGCTGTTACGAAGGTTTTGTAAACGATCTAGAAGGGGGGTTGAATAGATCTTTAATCTTTTTCGATAAGCTCTACAAAAAATCGCGGAATTAA
>JAOTAX010135038.1:0-17770 GCA_025629825.1 Erythroxylum guanchezii | reverse complement strand
GATATGGAAAAAGGTTTAGTTTTAAAAAGTTGCAATTTTATATTAATGTTTTATTATTGTGATGCCATGTGGAGGATAGTAGTGTTTGTTCATAGTTCTTTCTTGTTGTGGGTCATATACCGGAATGACCTGCGGGCGTCCCGGTGTGTACCCTACGGTAAGGGGGCGCTACATTTTGGGTACTACATGAATTGGGCTAACCCACTCACTGTCGGAAATAGGATATATTATCCCAGCACTCAACAATTTGGTGATCTCCTTTTTCACTACATCTAAGATAAGTGGGTTTAGTCTTCACTAAGGCTGCCTCACGGTCTTGGAACCGTCATTCAACAATATCCTATGAGTACAAATAGCAGGGCTAATCCTAGGTATGTCTGCTAAAGTCCTTCCTATTGCCCGCTTATGTTCCCTCAACACTTTTAGGAGTTTCTGTTCCTCAGGTTCAGATAAAGTGTTGGCAATTATGACAGGTAATCTACTATTAGGCTCAAGGAAAATATACTTTAATATGGCAGGTAAGGGTTTCAGATCAAGCTCGGGTGGTTGAAGAATGGAAGAAATCAACTTATGAAATTCAAGAGAGAAAAGATCACTCCCTGTTTCCCCCGATGTGGAGTCCAATTCTTGGTGATCCGGTGCAGGCGTGGCTTGCAGCAAACTTTCCTAGTACTCTTCGGCCATGCATTGGTGATGAGGTGCAGTCCCTTCAGTCATTTCTGCATCAACTTAAAGTTTTGTGAGTTCTGGATACCCTTAAAAATTAATGGAAGACCTTTCCCCAATTTCAAGTGAACATAAATCAAGATTTAGGGAATTTTCTTGCAAATCAATGTCAGAGCATGTATCATCGTAAACAACATCAAGCATATTTACTCCAAGGAGTGAATAATCTTCATGGGGGTGTTTCATAGCTTCATACATGTTGAAGCTTACCTGTTGATCGCCAACCTCCATGGTGATCTTACCTTCTTTCATGTTGATCATTGTACTAGCTGTCTATAAGAAAGGTCGTCCGAGAATCAATGATGTATACTGAACAACTTCAGTAGACATATCAAGCACATAAAAATCAGCAGGAAACACTAAACCCTTTACCTGGACAAGGATGTCTTCAATTATGCCTACAGGATGCCTAAAGGATCTATCAGTCAATTGTAAGACTACCGAAGTAGGTTTCAAACGTTTTACCCCTAGGGCTTCATATACAGACTTAGGCATCACATTGATAGCTACCTCCAAATCCAACAATGCTCTTCCTATTGTCACCTTGCCTATGATGCAAGGAATGGTGAAAGATCCGGGGTCTTGACTATTGACCGAAATTTGGGGTTTGAATAGGGCTGACACATTTGAACTCACTTGGACTCTCTCATTCGGCCTAAACTTCCTTTTGTTAGTACATAAATCCTTTAAGTCTTTAGCATAGGCCAGAACTCGTTTGACTAGATCAAGTAAGGGTACATTTATTTCTACTTTCCCAAATAAATCAATGATATCCTTTTCATGCTTGAGTTCATTCATTTTTTTGCTCATCAAATATGAATTTGGAAAAGGAAGATCTCGAAGGTTTACCTCCTTACCTGTGACTTCACGTCCGCTTGGTTTCTCATTCTCTTCTTTTTCCTCTGAACTTCTTGGAGAAGTTCCTTTTTCACTTGGTGTGGACTTCTTCTTCTCTTTCAACAAATTTTCGTCTTTGACACTCTCCGATCTCTTTATCGTCTCCTTAAATTGAGGTGCTTCTTCAACCTCAATTTCTTTATTGCAAGTCACTTCCTTAGGAGAGTCAAATCTCACTTGTTTTCCGCTTCTCAAAGCGATAGCATTCAGACTCTTCGGATTCATCACTGTATTCGAAGGAATTGTCCTGCTGCTCCTTGCTTGGTTCTCACTCATGTTGTTGGACAACTGAGTGACATATGTGTTTATGTTTTCTGCTTTGGTCTCCCATTGCTCCATTCTTTTCTCCAGCGCATTAAACCGAGCAGCAGTCTTAGAGGAATCCTGTTGAATCAGGTTTGCAATTGCACTGAATTGGTTGGCATTGGAATTCCTATCTTCTTTCATCAATGTCAATATGCTGTGCAGCAACTAGCATGCTCAGCAGTTATAAAAGACAGCTGCGAAGTTATCCTATTCTCTAGGGAATCCACTTTTGATTCTAGACTCTCCATTCTCTTTGCTTGAGCCGTTAAAGCTCCCACTTCATGCACTCCTCTAGAATCTCGGACACTATATTGCCGGTGGTTCAGAGCCATCTTTTTGATGAGATCCCAAGCTTCTGACGTCGTTAGGTCAATTAGGGATCCTCCTGATGCTGCGTCCAACATTCCTTGTTCTTGGTTCTTTACCCTATCATAAAAATATTGCACCAACTGTTCATCCGGAATTTGATGATGGGGGCATCTTGAGAGTAGGTCTTGAAAACGATTCCAGTAATCATATAAGGACTCATCATAATCTTGTTTTGCTAAATAATTCTCCTTCCTCATTGATGATGTCCTAGAGGCGGGAAAGTACTTCTCTAGGAAAGCCTTTCGCAAGTTGGCCCAGCTATGGTAGGCATTAGCCACATGCCTCGGGAGGCTTATGTACCACTCCCGTGCCTTTCCTTCTAGTGATAAATGAAACACCTTCCAAAGAACTTGATCCAAATGTGCTCCTACCAGTTTCATGCTTTGACAGATCATTGACAGTGCTTGTAGGTGCATATAAGGATCCTCTCCTGCCAAGCCATGAAATTTAGGAAGAGAGTTAATCAGCAACCCTTTGACTTCGAAATTCACGTCAAAATTAGGGCAAGCAGCAGTAAATGGGTCATAATTGACATTAGAAGTTGTGGCTTCCCTAATAGTCCTACGTCTTTGGTTTCCATTATTATCTCCTACTCTTTCTTGCTCACCATTTAGTCCGTGATCTCCATTCCTAGGTTGGTTAACAGGAAAGTTAGGGTGTTCGGCCATATTGTTCTCTTCTTGCTCTACTGTTCTAAGTCTCTCTTGTTCTTTCCTTTCTCTCCTAAGCTTCCTAAGATGTCTTTCTATTTCTGGTTGGAAATGAACAAGCCTAAGTTTTCTGGGCATGCATAAGAGCAATTCACGGAGATAAAAATTGAAGTTGTAGCAAAATTGGCTCACAATTACACACAACCAAGCAAAAAGTGAAATGTGATGGATGTGAGTGTATGAAAGTATGAATGTATGTATGAATGTTTGTAAAATCGCTATGTGTGTAAAGTATAAGTATGAAAGTATGTTTGTGTAAAGCAAATTAAAACCTATACTATCAACAAGTGTGAAATTCAAACTATTAAAAATCCAATGTAAAAGCAAAGGTTCCTATTATTAACGACAAATAGAATTGACTTTGGCTAACCTATGGAAAACTCATTTCTTGGTTCCCTGGCAACGGTGCCATTTTGATCGCGGCTCTGTCGTTTTGATCTAAGATCAACCCTTGGGAGCATAATCAAAAATAATAAATACCAAGGATTGCAGTATAGGATGCAACCTCGGGTCGTCTCACTTAATCGGAACCGACGAAAAAGGTTTAAGCTAGCCTATAGTCAAAAATGCAATTAAAGTTGATAAAAAAGAGGGGTTTGTATGTTGATCAAAATTGAGGAAAATAACTAAAATTAAAGAAAATTGTAAAAAGTATCTTTTTGGATTTTTGGGACTTTGAAATAAACAAGAGTTCAAACTATGATCAAGTTAGATAAAGTCCTCTTGAAAACGAGCTTAGGCTATCACGGTTCAAATCAAATTATCGGGGAGTGTATTCCACTAAGTGTTCAAATAATCAACCCTAAAGGACTCTTTAGGTCCAAGATTTTAATTAATGAACTCCATTTCTTAAAACCTTGTTAAAAGCATCTTAGTGTGTGAAATGGACAAGTTAATGCAAGTGGTCAATCGGATTATGCATAATCATGTATATCAAACACAACTAGGCAGACAAGGAGGATTAATGCAATCACCAAAAGGCATATATGAGACTTCATATATTAATCATCAAAGTTCTACATGTAACAAGGTCCAAATCACAAAAAATTGTTCAACACATACTTAAACTCTAACCATGCATCTCTAACTATACCACCATAAACCATAACTCAGCGATTTACAATAATATAATTAAATGTTGACAATGTGGATTACTCCCCTTTGAAGCCCCGGTGAACTCAAGCCATTGCTACATCTTCAAGAGGTCAAAAGCCTTTAGCCGTGCATAACTCCAAGGATATCCATCACTGTTGAAGTCTCGACGTTACTCATGGTTGTAGAGACTGACGGTGGGGATGACGATGAAGTGTCTGGCGATAGTAGGTGATGATCGGAGATGGAAAAATGATGGTGGCAGTAAGATGGAGAGTGTTCGGTTGTCTCTGGATACCGAATGGTAAATGTTATAGTCTGTCCTCTGTATTCGTAGCTGACTTCCTTTAACCTAATTTGGCAAGTTTTTAAAGTAAAGGAGTCGGGTCGGGTCGGTACAGTGAGAGAATTTTCTATTTGGAGTCCGGGTATTCGTCTGCACGTCACGACGAGTGAATTATTTGACGTCGCAACGTGCTGCTCTTATTTGCTCGCCGCGGCGGGTGAATTATTTGACATCGCGACGTGCCATTATCGTTCAATACGCCGCGACGTAGAAATTGGCATATGTCGCGACGTGTCTTCTTCTGGATGCGCCGCGACGTGCTTGAAGGCTCACGTCCTGTTGACTTTCTGATGAGTTGACTCCCTTGTTTTCCTACAAGACAGAATAGCAATTTGCAGTATCAATTGTCCTTAGAAAAATTATAATACAATTAATATCAATTTGCAACAATTTTACTAACAAATTTCAAATCATATGAGCTCACTACATGGAACCAGTTTAAGCACAAAAATCACCAATTAGGAGTCAAAAAGTACATTAACAATTATGAAAAATGCAACCAATTTATAAGGTAACTTGGGCTCAATCATCCATCTCACATCATTCAGAACTCTAAGGTTGAATTGAGAGATGATTTGAGTTATGAGGAGATTCTAGTGGAGATTTTGGACACCAAGGAAAAGGTCCTCAAGAACAAGACAGTTCAACTAGTCAAAGTATTATGGAGAAACCAGTCTGTGGAAGAGGCCACGTGGGAGTCCTTGGAAGCCATGAAGGAGAAGTACCGACACCTCTTCAACGAATCAGGTAAGAATTTCGAGGACGAAATTCTTTAAGGGGGGAAAAATGTTGGCCCTTGAATTTTTTTATTTATTTGATTAAGCATTATTAGATTAATTTTGGGGTCTTGATAGATTAATGTATGTTGGAGCAAATTAGCATGTAAATGTTAATGTTGATGGGAATTTGTAACATAGGCGAATTGAATTAAAGTTAAAGTGATAAGTTGCATAAGGGGGCATTATGGGAAGATCACTTAAGAATTTAAGTTGCAAGGCTAATAAGTAAGGGTAAGTTGGACATTTTAGCATCACTAAGGGTTTAAAAGGCAAGAGAAATGAATTGTCTTTCATTTTAAAGAAGCAAAAATGAAAATAGAGGGAAAAGAGGGAGATAGAGTGTCGTGTGAAGAGAAAGGGAAGGAGAAAAAAAACAGCAAGATAGGGTTCTTCATTTCTTAGCGTTCAAGTGGGTTTTTGAAGTTGATTCAAGAAGGAAAAAGAGAGAGGAAGGTTCAAGCTTTCATTTGAGCCAAGAAATCCTTTGGTTGGGTGAAGATTCAAGGTAAGTGATTTTCAATGTTTTGGATTTTTGAGGTGGTTTTGGTTTAAAGAGCTTAGGAAATGTATGGGTTTAGGTATTCTAGGACCAATTTCATGCACTTGGGTCGTTGGGTTTTCGAATTTGAATTCTATTGAATTGGGAATTTTGTCTTTGTTAAAGGGATGCAAGAGAGGCAAGAGGAGCAAGAAGGGACGCATCCTTGAACAAGTTTTCAAGCAAGGAAATCAAAGTGGTGACATTTTTATAATTGAGTAAATAACCTATTAAAGTTTCTTTTAAATAAATGGAAATAAATGCTTTCCAACTACCTTGAAAATGTGCATTTATTGTTTTTAAGATGGTTTGAGAATGTTTCATATGTTTTTGTATATAAATTTGTGAATGAATTTTGAGTGATATGGGAATGATTTCAAATTGTTCCATAATTGTTGTATTTGTGGCTTTTAGATGATTTGAGAGATGGTTATATGATTGGTATGGGTTCTTGGTTGATGAATTGTGAAATGATGTTAGAAATGTATATGACATATGTCATGCTCATGAAATCAAGTTTCCAAATTGTGCCATATGGGCAATATTTTTCAAGTTCATGAATTACATGTTATGTGGGTTTGTGGTGGTTTGTTCTGTCAGTTAAGTGCACTTGTCTAAAGGCTTCTCCAGCCTACCCGCTAGTGGCATGGAGCTCCCTCGCGGACTCCTATAAGTTTACAGCTACGCAAGACCACTTGGTGGAATTGTGATAGTACGTTCGGTTCACGGCTACACTGGACCCTTATGGGAAATGTGTAGTATGTTCTGTTACAAATCCACCCGAACCATTTTGATGTGTTTAATTGTTTTTGATGCATATGATTGGTTATGACGAACTGACAAAGTTGTGAACTATTTTGACAAAGTGGAGAAATTTATATCTTATGGATTGTTGTGAGAAATTGACTTTGATCATGAAGGTTGTGAATGGTTTTGTTTATTTAACGGTTATAAACCTGTTACCCACGAGCGTTAAGCTCACCCCCTCACCTTCCCACCCACAGGTGATGAGCAAGTTAGCGAGTGATCGAGATGAGCGCCAAGGCATCACTCCATTTTAAACTTTTGTTCTTTTAAAGTTAGAATTTGTAAAACAATGCTTTTGTTGCATTTTGAGAAATCATTTCTTTGTAAAGTTTGTATTTTGGATTATGTTGTAAAGTGGCTCAAAATGCCCACTAAAGCGTTGTAAAACTCTTCTTTTGATGCAAATGAAATACATATGCATTATGGTTGTTTATGGCTTTTCAAATTTTTACATTGCTATTTTCAATTTTTCCTAAGGGTAGGATTGTGTTCTAAATTCAAGGGAAATTCTAGAATTATCTGGGCAAAATTAGTAAAAATTGTCTTCTTAGAAGTTGTAGATAATCTTTTTAGCTTTCCAACGATATAAAGTTTGTAATTTTTGGATATCGGAATGGAAAGATATGATTGTTACAAGTTATGATGTTACATAGGATTTGTGTATATGACAGCTAGGGTGAATGATTCAAAATTGTGGTTTTGATGAACTAAATGAGTTGGGAATTGAGAATGTTGTGAGATGAATTTGGTGTTTGAGTTGTTATGAAGTGAATTGGCACTAGAAGAGTTGAATTTAGGGAGATATTGAGTGAATATGAAGCTAGATTGGATATAGGAAGCATTGCAGGGGCTTTGGAGTGGTTTGGGGAACTCCTATGTCCGTTAGACAGACATTAGGTCACTTTAACGGATCTTCTCGGGTGTAAAAGCACCCCTAGGCCAGTCTATGTCCGTTAAACGAATGTTCTCGGCCAAAGTGGCTCCTAAAACCCGATGCATGTCCTTTAAACGGACATTCACAGGATGACATAAGGAAATGGCTATTTTTGACACTTTTAGAGGCAGAATCTCATTTTGTGGTCTTCATGAAAGTTGTAGATGTAGAAGTATTCTTTCCAATGGCTTGAGAATCAACTCAATCAGATATCTAGAGTAAAAGTTATGGAAATCAATCCAAGATAGGTACAAATCGATTGAGGGTGTAAACATGTTCTACTCTTTTGGGCATAACATCCTCATCCGACCTCCAAATCAAATGATTCTTAAGGAAATGGATTCCTAACATGTGTATCTATCTCTCCATAACAATTTGTACATTTTGGAGCTAATTTGAGAAATTTTGATGGAGAGAAAGTGAGGGGTCGTTGGGAGAGCATGTTTGGGGCATGTATATGCTTAGACTTTTTAAGCATATCTTGAGTTGTAGAGCTCCGATTGAGTTGATTATTACTTCAAATCAAACTAGAGACTTAGAGCTGCAATTTATTTGCAGAAGTCAAGTTGTGATTTCAATAATTGACTGGCGTGGGCACACTACTTTTGTAAAGGATGCCTAATGACCCTTCAAGAAAATAAGCTCAAGGTTTATGACTTTGGATGATGAGCTCCAGAAATGGGGTCCAATATAGAAAATCTGATTATAAGAGAAACTTCAAAAGGTGTAACAGCCCAGACCATCCGCTCGTAGCTATTGTCCGCTTTGGGCATTTTTAAGTGGCTCGTGGTCCACACCCATTGGGCCTTTTTAAGTGGCTCGTGGTCCATACCCTTACGGTTTTGCTTTTCCACAGGATTTTCCAGGAGGTCATCCATCCTAGTACTGCTCTGGCCCTAGCATATTTAACTTCAGAGTTCTGATGGGATCCGAAGCGTTAGGGCATGAAAAACGCATCTGCAAAGGGAAGGTATCCACACCCTTATAAAGGGTGGTTCGTCCTCCTTCCCAACCGATGTGGGATCTTACAATCCACCCCCTAGGAGGCCCAGTGTCCTAGCTGGCACAACGGCCCGGGTACTAGCTCTGATACCAACTGTAATAACCCAAACCACTCACTCGCAGATATTGTTCGCTTTGGGCCTTTTTAAGTGGCTCGTGGTCCACACCCTTTGGGACTTTTTAAATGACTTGTGGTCCACACCCTCACGGTTTTTTTTTCCACAGGACTTCCCAGGAGGTCACCCATCCTGGTACTGCTCTGGCCCTAGCATCTTCAACTTCAGAGTTCTGATAGGATCCGGTGCGTTAGGGCATAGAAAACACGTCTGCAAGGGGAAGGTATCCATACCCTTATAAGGGGTGCTTCGTTCTCCTTCCCAACTGATGTGGGATCTTACAGAAGGTGTGAGAACTAGGTCAAAATTCCGAAGAGAAGCAAATGTGTCTTTTATTTCTAAAATAGAGCCTAAGAAAATTGATAAAGCTCTTCAAGATGAAGCTTGGATTTTAGCCATGCAAGAGGAGTTGAACCAATTTACTTGGAATAAAGTTTGGTCTTTAGTTCCCAGACCCTTTAAAAAGTATATCATAGGAACTAGATGGGTTTTTTGGAATAAACTAGACAAGTCAGGTAGAGTAAGTCGTAACAAAGCTAGATTAGTAGCTCAAGGCTATAATCAACAGGAAGGAATATATTATAATGAAACTTATGCTCCTGTAACTAGATTAGAAGCTATTGGGATCTTGCTCGCATATGTTGTTTGTCATGATATAAAGCTATTTCAAATGGATATGAAAAGTGTATTTTTGAATGGTTTTATAGATGAAGAAGTTTATGTAAAGCAACCTCCTGGTTTCGAAGATCCTAAGAAACCAGACTATGTCTATAGACTTTATAATGCTTTGTATGGATTGAAACAAGCTTCTCGAGCTTGGTATGATCTTCTAAGTTCCTTTTTGATTGAGAATGATTTTAGTAGAGGAGATGTAGATAAGACTTTATTTAGAAAATGCATTAAGAATGATTTCATCATAGTACAAAAATATGTTGATGATATTATCTTCGGTACATCATCTAAAAAGCTATGTACCAGTTTTGAGAATCTGATGAAGAATGAATTTAAGATGAGCATGATGGGTGAATTAAAATTCATTCTTGGGTTACAAATTAAGCAAACCGAAGAAAAGATTTTTATTCATCAACAGAAATATATTAAAGAACTGTTGGTTAAGTATGGAATGGAAAAAGTGAAACCTATATCAACTCCTTTGCATCCTTCAAACCTTTTATCTAAGGATGAAGTTGGTAAGAAGGTTTATCAAACCCTTTTTTGAGGAATCCTTGGTTCTTTACTTTACCTTACAGCAAGCAGACTTGATATTTTGTTTAGTGTTTGTTTATGTGCAAGATTTTAAGCATATCCTAGAGAATCTCACTATATAGTTGTCAAAAGAATTTTGAGATATCTATCAGGTTCTACTGATCTTTGCTTAATGTATGAGAAAGGTAAAGATTTTAGGTTAATTGGCTATTGTGATGCTGATTACGCTGGAGACAGGATTGATAGAAAGAGTACGAGTGTAGGTTGTCACTTTCTTGGCCACAACCTAGTTTCCAGGTCAAGTAAGGGGCAAAGGTCAATTGTTCTATCCACTGCAAAAGCTGAATATATGTCAGCTGCAAGTTGTTGCTCATAGACATTGTGGATTAAGTACTAGTTAGAAAATTATTCAATACAAGAAGAACAAATCCCAATCTTCTGTGACAACACAAGTGTTATCAACCTATCGAAGAATCCTATACAACACTCGAGGGTGAAGCATATTGAAGTTAGAAATCATTTCCTATGAGACTACATATAGAGGAAGATTGTGAGTCTACAATTTGTTGAGACAAATCATCAGTGGGCAGATATCTTCACTAAGCCATTGAGTGAAGAAAGATTCAATGAAATTAGATGAAACTTGAATATGGTGGTGTTGAGTGACCAATCATCTGACATGTCATGACCTAGATGATCCTCTTAGTTAAGAAGATAAAAAGTCGCAAGTTTTCAAGGTAACAATAACTGTAAGTTGCAGACGGTAATTTCTTTTAAGTTAAATTTTTAGAGGGAAACCCTCTCAAAGCTTTGAGAATATCACCTACTCTAGAATACTCTTGAAATACTCTGAAATAGACTTTTGCATAACTCTTAACAAAGCATTGCTTTACTCTGTTCTTGATATCAAGTTCTCTTTGCTCACACTCTCAACTTTAGATACTAACATCATTATCTTGAGAAATACATTTGTTCGTTTAGTTTTCATTGTCTACAGATCACAAATGGAGCAATCGATGATTTATGGAAGACACGTCGATTTCGATTCCTTAAAGAAGATCCAGATGGACATCGAACTAAAAACTGAAGCAGTTGGTTGGAAGAACTTCTTTCAAGTCCGTGAAATAGTTTACCTGAATGAAGTATCTGAGTTTTGGAAGAATGCAAAAGTAGTAGACGATACCTTAGTATCAGTGGTGGATAGATATCTCAAAAGCATCAAGAAGTTAGTGTGGACACTTCACCACAGATGAAACTTTTCAAGTAGTTGGAAAAGTGACAGAAAGACAGTACCGAACTATCAAGATTGAAGGTATTAATTTCAACTTAGAGACTCTTGTGCATCTGATCGTGCACTTTAAACCCTTGAGTTGTATAGCTTCAATTAAAGATATACTACACCTTTTGGGAAAACTAGTTCCAAAGCTACCTAGACTTGAGGACCTTGATCTCCCTGAAGGAAAACTATCATTCAAACCTCCTATTATCACAATCATTGAATTAGAAGTTTTACCATCAGAAACACCTATTGCTACAAACTTCCTTCCAACGAGAACACCTCAATAGGATTCTACTACTGTTTTGGAAGAAGTTAGTCACGCACAGTAAGGGAGTCATGAAGCCTTGGTAAAAGAAATTGAACAAATTCATGACAAGGTTGATGGTTTGCGTGACTCAGTGGAGGATTTACATAAGGAAGTAGCTCATTGACGAGTTTTTATGGAAGAAGATCTCAAGTTGATCTGCACTGATATGCAACGATTGTTCTCTGAAATTTTAAAAAATCTTTGGTAAAGATTTTTGATTAATAAAAAATAGGGGGAGAAGTGAAGAAGTAGAAGAAAGATAAGAGAAGAGTAGAAGAAGAAGAAAGTACATAGGGAGACCAAACACAAGAAAAAGAAGATAGTATTGATTACAATTTTTTTTACTTGTGAATATATTTTGTTGTCTTCTTATTCGTTATAAAAATAATATTCGTTTATCTTTCTAAAATTATGATTATTTGTTATCATCAAAAAGGGGGAGATTGTTAAGTCAAGATGACTTCACATCTAATAATTTTGGTGACAATCAAATAATAATAATATTAGAAATAAATGAACTGTTTCGATAAGTGTGTTAAGCATGCAACAAAAACACAGAAGAAGTCAAAACATAGAAGAAGTGCCAAAACACAGAAGAAGTTGAAAACACAGAAGAAGCGCCGAAAACACAAAAGAAGCGTGGAAAACACAGAAGAAGTTGAAAACACAGAAGAGGCGCGGAAAACACAAAAGAAGCGCGGAAAACACAGAAGAAGAGTAAAAACATAGACGATACGACGACCAAGACACGATAGTACGTCGAACGGTTAGTCAGCTAGAGTTAGATACAAAACTCAACTGAATAACGGTTTCTACAAGAAACATGAAGCAGTTATCAAGAAGCATTTGGAGACGAAGGCTATAAATATAAGTCATAGTTGAACACTGAACTTGTTTTTGAACAGAATGCCATGACAGATATCAAGGCATAACATGATCCAAATCATAATTTACTTATATCCAATCTCATGCTTCTTTCACGGTATAACTAAATCAAAATCATTATAATCTTGTAACAAGTCATTCTCAAACATTTAATCACATAATCAACCAAAATGTTATGCATTTCTCAATGCATAACATAAAAACATATATTCACACATAGGCAAGAATTTGCCCAATCACATAATAACTATAAATACATCACCCACCTAATTTCACTTGATAATCTGAATTCAAGGTTGTCTCTCCTCTTGCTCTTGGATCGAGTCCGCTTAGTTTCCTATAACAAACCAAGCTCACATTCAAGCAATATTCAAAGGAAATTCGTAAAGCCTCGAAAATCAAAAGTGTTAAGATTGAACTATAACCCTTTCAAAACTAGACTTTAGGTTCGACTTTTCCATGATCATTATGATTAGATAAAAGAAGAAATTTGGTAACACTTCCTTCTAGAAAAATGTTCTTCATATTCTCAAGTTTCTAACAACACTAAACTCATTCAATTTGGTTCAAAAACGTGGAAGTTATACCCCAAACATGTTGGAACTATCCTTATGCTGACACAATAATCTTTACTCAATTTCCGTCCAAAATTTGAGATCTTTAAAAACTGATTCAAAACTTTATTTCTTCCTTAAACTTGTATCCCTATGTCTCTAGTTTACAATGAATAAAAAATCACTCAGTTTGGACATCTACAGCAAAAGTTATGCCCAAAATACCGAAGGATGTTAGTGCTGGAAAATGGGTGTCTCGCCGTGGCGAGGATGCTTGAGCACGCCACGACGTGCTTTACCAGAAACCTCTGAAACCTGATTTTTTTTGACATTTTTCATCTTTATACTTCCCATCCTTCAATTATAACTCATCTTAACCCTAAATCATCATTCCTAATTCATTTCTAAGCTCATTCCAACTCAAAATCATTCACAAACACAATATAATTGTTAACCCTAGAAGATTACAACATTGTTCATACACCATTCAACCATGGCTTTCTACACACATTCAACCCCATTTTTCACTCCTAACTATCACTAATCCAACCAATGAAGAAAGAAAGAATGCTTCTACTTACTTGTGATGCTTCAAACTCTTCAAGTTCTTCAAGATCTCCTAAAACCCTAAGTTTTCTCCCTTATTTTCTTTATTCCCACGATGCTTCTTCTCTTCCTAACAAGCCAACCATTTCTTCTAATTTACACCCTTAATGATTGTAAAAGACCTAATGCCCTTCCACTTATTCCTTATAACTTAAAGGTTTAAGTGATCTACCAAGATTACCCTTCATGCATTCTTACTACATTAATACATTAATTCCATCAATTCAAACAATAAATCCTCCTAACACTTGACATGTTAATTACTCCAAATAATTAATCCAACGAGACCTCAAAATAATTTAAATCATGCTTAATAAAATTTAAAAAAATTGGGGGTCTAACATCCTTTGTTTAGGAAATCTCTCCTTCCTGAAGAGAACCCAAACCCAATCTCCAGGCTCAAACTTCATCACCCTGCGCCCCTGATTGGCTCTTTGAGCATACTTCTTGTTCTTTTCCTTAATGTGCTGCCTAGCTTTTTCATGTATTGTCTTAACCAATTCGGGCCTTTGCTGCCCATCTACATTAACAATCTTATTTAAGGGTAAAGGTAACAAATCTAATGGATTTAATGGGTTAAAACCATACATAATCTCAAATGGAGAAACCTGTAGAAGAATGAATGCTTCTATTATATGCAAACTCAATCAAAGGCAAACAATCTTCCCAAGCTTTCAAATTTTTACCCACAATAGCATGCAATAAAGATCCTAAGGTTCTGTTAACCACTTCAGTTTGTGTATCTGTTTGGGAATAACAAGTTATAAAAAACAAAATTTTAGTTCCCAAATTATTCCGCGGAACATGCCAAAAGTGGCTTAAAAACTTAGAATCCCTATCTAAAATAATGGTTCTAGGAATGCCATGCAACCTATCAACATCCCTAAAAACCAAATCAGCAACATGTGTAGCATCATTAGATTTATGACATGCAATAAAATGAGCCATTTTTACTAAATCTATCAACTACAACAAAGATATTATCGCGTCCTTTTCCTAGCCCTAGGCAATCTTAACACAAAATCCATAGATATGTCAATCCAAGGACTATTAAGGACAGATAGAGGCGTGTACAACCCATGTGGTTGCACCTTGTATTTGGCTTGCCTACACGCTACACAACTAGAGAAAACTCTCTCAACAACCTTTTTCATGTTAGGCCAATAAAAATGCTCCTTTATTATGTCAAGTGTTTTAGCAATACCAAAATCTCCCATTAAACCTCCATTATAAGACTCCTTAACAAGCATTTCACGCATAGAACAAGTAGGAATACATAGTTTATTATCTCAATCAAATCTCCATCATTCCTATAAAACTTTTGAAAAGCAACTTGTTCACATGCATCATACACATTAGCAACGTCAGAACCTGATTTGTACAAATCTTTTATATACTCAAACCTAATCAACTTAAAATTAAGAGAAGATATTAGAGCATACCTACTAGACAATGCATCAACAATCACATTTTCATTACCTTACTTCTATTTTATAGCATATGGGAATTTCTCTATGAACTCCAGCCACTTAGCATGTCTTTTATTCAACTTACCTTGGCCCTTAAGATGCTTTAAACTTTTATGATCATTGTGAATCACGAATTCCTTTGGCCATAGATAATGCTGCCAAGTTTGTAGAGCCCTTACCAATGCATACAGCTCCTTGTCATAAGTGGAATTTTTAGACCTCGAACTTGTCTTGGAAGTTAGAACTATTAAATGAGAAATTGTTAGTGATTAGTCATGAGTAAAGAGAAAGGAGAATTCTTGAAATTGAAATGATATACAAGATTAAGGTAGTGACTGTAGTAAGTTGATGATGAGTGGGTATACGTGTGTATGATCTGTTATTGATGTTCATGATCAATCATGGACGATAATATGTTTATGGATGATATTGAGTTTAAATGGAAGTTGAGAGGAAGAATAGTGATTGAGCATGAAAGTTGAAATGTTGGTTTTTGAAAATTTGAAGTCTGAAAATTTTGGAAATGAATAGTAGGAGAGAGAGAGTTGAAATTTTGGTTTGAACTTGCATAAATTTTCTGGGTGGATCTAGGGATATTTTGACAAAATTGTCTGTATAAAAGTTGTAGTTTATCTTCCTAGCTTTCTAACGGTATAAAGTATGAAATTTTTGGACAATGGAGTTGGAAGATATGATCATTTGAAGTTTGTGTTTGTCACACCCCACGTCCGCAAGACCCGAACCTGATATTGGTGGTGATATCCGAGTCCGTGCCCGCGAAGGTGGCGTGCTAGAGCACTCAATCGGTCAAAAGTTGGTATGAATATTTTTTTAAACGCATGCAAAAATCAATAATCAAAAATTGGGGCATGTTACAGTGTTGCTGCATAGGGTAAATTTTCGGGACAGTTACCTTGATCGGAACTTTTTGCCCTTAGAGAGTCAAAAATTATTTTTGAAGTCTTCATGGAAGTTGTAGGTCTAGAAATCCTCTTTGAAACGGTCCAAAAATGACTTAAATCTGATATTTGTAGTGAAAGTTATGCCCTTTTGATTGCTTCAGTCTTAGACTCCATCTCAGTTTGACTTTTTATGTCTCAGTTTGATCGTCTCAGTTTGACTTTTTCTGTCTCAGTTTGAATTTTTCCGTCTTAGTTTGATTTTTTCCGTCTCAGTTTGACTTTTTATGTCAGAGCTGACTTTTTTCGTCTCAGTTTGACCGTCTCATTTTATGTTATCTTCTTTTGTCCTATTTTTGGCCCTATTAAAGGTCGGATCTCACTCTGAGTTCTTCATGAAAGTTGTAGATCTCGAAGTTATCTTTCAAACTATCAAAAAACAAAATCAATCTAGTGTTTATAGAAAAAGTTATGGCATTTTCGCTAAGGCATGTACAATGTGAGCTTGGACATGAACATGTTGAATTCGTTTAGTCATAACGTCTTCGTCCGACCTCTATTTGAGGTGATTATTGCAACGATAGATTCCTAATATGTTTCTCTATCTGTCCAAAAGAATTTATAGCTTTTGGACTTGATTCAAAAAAGATTGATTGAACGAAAGTGACGGGTTCGGATGGAGAATATGAGTTGGGTGTTTTACTGAACACGCTTTAATATTTTGAGGATATTTTGATCTGTAGAGCTCCAAATGAGTTGATTCTTGTTTAATAAACTAGAGACATGGAGCTACAAATTATCTGAAGTAATCAAACTTCAATTCAGTCCCTAAATTTTCAATTTCTGTAGTGAAGTTGGGTATAGTGTACAATTTTGGTTTAGTAATAGTTCGAAAGTGTTTGGACCATAACTCTTAGATTGCTGAACCAAATTGAGTAATTTTGGTGTCAATGGAAACATAAGAATACAGGAACATTTCTCAAGGAGGAGGTGTTATCAAATTAAGTCATTTACCTGATCAAAATAAGGAGTTAAGACGTTAGTTTTAATAGACATAAGGGGCAAAATGGGAAGGACAAGTTTAATGAAGGGTAAACTAGGAACAAGACCAAATAAATGGGTTTGAATAAGAAGAAGAAGAATGTTGTCTTGTATAACAAGAGAGAAGAGAGAAAAAAAGTGGGAAAGAGAGAAAAGAAGAGAGAAATCGTGGGGGAGAAGAGAGAAAGGAGAAATTGTGAAAGAAGAAGGAAGGAAGAAGAAAGAAGGAGAAATCAAGCTTGACAAGGTAAGATCTATGCTATTTTCTTCTTATTTGGTTTGAAAAAGAAAGTAGAAAAGATGGGTTTTATGTTGGGAATGAATGGAGAAAGAAGATGGATTAAGGAAACCTATTTGATTTTTGGGTTTCTAAGCTAGGTTTTATTTTTTCTAACCTAGATGGACTATAGGTAGGTTAGGTTTGAGATTGATTTTTGTGGATTTCAATGGTTTTGATTTTTTGAAGTTTACGGATTTTTATGGAATTGAAATTGAATGGAAAATTGGGTTGTTTTAGGAAAATCAAGAACAACCTACCCAAGAGCAAGAGGAATGGCAAAAATTGAGTTTGGATTTTCAAGAGTTATAAGGTGGGTAAGTTAAACCTAAACCCAATTTTAGCATTTATTCCGTTTTTGTGATTGTTGAAGTTTTATGAATTTCTATGGGAATGTTGTGTTGAATGAGAACTTGGTTGTTTAAAGGTGACCTTGGGATGACATGTTGGATTGGAAAAGGAAAGCATGCATTATTTGGAGAAACGGTAGATTTCAAAACTTTTAAGAAATCATTTTTCAACGGAAGCAACATATCAAAATCAACATGTCAATCCATACATGATATGGTATAAGGATAATAAAACCATGAACAAGATGAAGAGAATTACCGACTCCTTTGCTACA
>JAOTAX010135008.1:0-17775 GCA_025629825.1 Erythroxylum guanchezii | reverse complement strand
TAATTAATAACATTTATAAAATATAATATAAAATCATTTGTAGCTATCAATAAATGCTATAATAAACTCAACAACATGATTCTATCAATATCATGGAAAACTTATCTATAACAATTTTTAAAATGTTACAAAATTCATATCTATTACATGTTAATGATGTTGCAAAAAGTTAATATATAACAGTTTAAAAATGTTACAAATAACTAATTAATAACATTTATAAAATATAATATAAAATCTTTTGTAGCTATTAATAAATGCTATAATAAATTCAACAACAACATTCTATCAATGTCATGGAAAACTTATCTATAACATTTTAAAAATGTTACAAAATTCATATCTACTACATGTTAATGATGTTGCAAAAAGTTAATATATAATAGTGTAAAAATGTTACAAATAGTTAATTAATAACATTTATAAAATATAATAAAAAATCATTTGTAGCTATCAATAAATGTCATATTAAACTCGACAATAACATATCAAAACTGTTACTAAAGCATTACATGATTGAGATAAGTTTACTTGTAGATAAATAAATCATGCCTTAGAAACATTTAAGAAAAACACATTTCAATGATTAATAAAAATAACCACATACATTAAAATAAATCAATTTGAAATAAAAGACAGCAAAGTGAGTACCTTTATACTCCAGAAGTGGATACATGAATACCCAATAGAGAGAGACAGACCCAGTGCAAGGGTGGCAAGGACAACAAATATAACAAATAATGCCCAGGACAGAAGTTGTAATAAGTCCTTTACAACAACCAACATAATCCAACTAAAAGGAAATTAACTTCACTTCAATCAATCAATATAGCAATAGTTGTATGAATGAAATCAAATCATATAGTCATTATTGAACTCCATGCAATAGCTAGGATTCATTATTCCAAAAAAAATTGTTGATTTGTTAATTACAATAAAGGTGAGAATCATTTTGCTAATCAAAGCATTGAAAGTGTTATGTAGAGATTAGTCTGAGACTTAGGGCTCGGAATCTATTCACAAAATGAAAATTTTAATCTATTAAACAAAAGACCAAGATTAGATTTTATAAGATAATTAATGACAAAGTAAGATAATTGTATCTTTATGCCTAATTAGAAGATACCATTTCTAAAAATCCTCAATTGAAGGTTCTTCAATGATTGTGGGATTATATGTAACACGTATTAAGTCCCCTATTTAATTGCATTAGACATTTTCAATAGAACCTCAAATTTGCTATAAATAATAAGCAAACTGTACGATTATTAAGAAGAATATCTACAATTTTCTCATCTTGAATTACCTCATGGTTTGGGAAGCAAACTTAATTCTTGTAAATTTTAATTATGATATATATGCATTGGTTGTGGGAAACTAGGAATCTATAACAATAAAAATGACAAAAAATGCTAGTAACTACAAATATGACAAGTCAAAAATAGCAAAAGTGAGAAAGTAAAAATAAAACTAGCTCTTGAAAGTTGATTTGGTAAGAATGAGGCGTAGTCCCCTTCTTGCTCCCCCAAGTACCCATCGATCTCGTCTCTGCTGCTTCTTACACTTATATCCAAGACATGTTTTCCCCAATTCAAAGATAAATATTTCCATCTTAATTCCCCGAAGAACATGTTTCTAGTTGATATATTGTGAGTAGAAGAACAATAGCTATTGTAATCCATTTCAAAGATTGATCTTGGTATATACAATTGACCAACTACAATCTAGAAAAATAATCACCCATCATAATCTTCTTCTCCGACTGTGAATTTCCACGGTCAAAGACCTTCTCCTACTCGAACTCCGACCCACTGGCCTTACAAAACAAGTAAACCAATGCCTCAAGACTTGACCCGACCGCAAACACCCACTGACATGACTACCGTTCTCACCATCTCTCACACATCTCGATGCCCAAGAAACTCTTCTTGGCAAACCGCCATTACTAAACCAACCACCACCTTCCATTTCCATAAGATAGAACAAAGCAAACCAAAAGCTCAAAAGGTTAAAAGTTCATAAACGAAAAAGAAGCTACCTTTCGATGAGATAAGGTTATGAAATGATTTAGGGCTAGAATGAAGGTGGGAGATGGTAGAACGATGGTGGTAGATGGTAGGCGACAGTGGGATCGATTTAGGGTTAGAACGAGAGAAACCAAAATATACCTCAAATATTTCTCGACTTTGTCTATATTTGTTTTGTTATGTAAAGTGATTCCTTAAAGAAATATCGTTCCATAGGTATCCCTACAGAAAATCATTCCATAGGGAAATTCCCTACAAAATGGTGTTTTCGTAGGGAATTTTCCTACAAAAACATCACTTTGTAGTAATTTACCTATGGAATATATTTCCATCCAGAAATTCCCTATGAAAATGTGACTCTGTAGGTAATTTACCTATGAAATGATATTTTCAAATGGAATTTCCCCACAAAAATTTTTTTTGTGGGGAGTTTTGTACGCAATTTTTACCAGGAACCATTTTCACCTATTTTTGCGATGACTTTCACTATTCTAACGCTAAAATCCGTCAGCAAAGTTTGGCAGTAAAATTTCCTTCTCTTTTAATGAAAATTTTTTTCTATCACAAAAGACCTTTCTTCTTGACAAGTTTACCTACAAAAAGAAATTTCCATCGTTAATTTACTACAAAAAAATTTTCGTAGGGAATTTTCCATCGGTAATTTGCAATTTTCTTATAGTGGAAGCAAAGGATTATGTATTTCAAATTGTTTAGTTATAGGTATTATATCTTGAACACCAAGCATAACTTACAAATTTTTAATTAAAAAACAAATAAATGATTTTTATTAGTTGTTCTTTAACTCTTATTCTCTTCTCACTATGCCAAATTTCACTATAAACAAACCCTCTTATGCATTCAAAATCTTAGCATTAACACTTGAAACTCTTACAATTAATTATCGGTATAACGTCAACAGAAGCATGTGATATATACCAATTTCAGAAGCACACATGCAACACTTTAACACAATCATAACAGAACTTTCATCAAAAACTTTATAGACATAAGAAATTCATCCTAAACTAGCTAAGAAAATCACGTCTTCTCCCTTTCTTCACTAACATTAAGGCATCCATAATAACATCCAACCATAGACAATCCAAACAAACACAAACAACTCAAAAAAACCACGCTAAAGTCATGAAACATCACAACTTAAAACCAAAAAAATGGAAGCACAAAACAAACCAAAGGGCAAATACTCAACGACTTACCTCAACCGAATTTTGGCTTGTGATAAGTTTAGGTGCATCTACTTTACATAATGTTAGATTTATATGTTTAGAATTATTAAATTAATATTATGGAATATAATTATTGTGCATAAAATTTAAAACAATTAAAGTCCATTAGTAAATAACTATCTTTGACATTTGTAAATGAATCTTAATTTTGTAAATTAATCATAAAAAGGAAAATATGTTTTTACCATGAAAGCAACATTTATTATTTCTTTTTGTGGTTCAACAATGTAAAACCTAAACAAAATTGAATTTTATTCCTACACTTAAAGTCCACATCAAAAAGTTGACGTTGGACTTGAAAGCATTTGAATTAAGCATGTGAACACATGTTCCCATCGCAATCATTTTTTTTATGAAATTTTGCTCCGTATAAAAACATAAGGGAGGAAGGGGGGATTCTAAACATGATTGGATGACATATTTGAAAGGAACTCAAACCTCTATTCAGAACAAAAAATCAAGGAATTAAAGACATGATAATTTTTGTCAAACCACATAAACAATTGATTATTAAAATTTTCCAATATTTATAAATTCTTTGGTCCCCCATCCCTATAGTGGAAACTAGGTAATTGATTGATGCATAACAAACTGGGAAAATTTTAAACATATCAATTGCCTTTTAAACATATCAAGAATGATATCAACTCCCTTTTAAATATCTTTTTTGCTTCTTACAATGTCAAATTTCACTATAAGCACTAACACTTGAAAATATTACAATCAATTATCGGTATAATGTCAACATAACGTGATATATATATAGGCCAACACAAGCAGAACACTCACAACACTTAACACAATTATAACAGGTAATTCATCGAACACTTTACAGTTTTGAGCAAATAGCAGATGTAACCTTGGAAGAAGGGGAGATCAATCAGACCTTGACTAAGTAGCCTAAACGGACGACGGTTAAGAAGAAAGCCAAGAAGAAAAAGCACAAAAGGGTGATGTCCCCTGAGTGCTTATTCTAATGATGTCTATTCTAGTGTGGAACACAAGGGGGCTCAATGACCCCTCCAAAAAGCTGATGGTGAAGCAGCTAGTAACTAACACTAACCCCGTTTTGGTAGGATTGCTAGAGACAAAAATAAAAGCTTCGACAGATAGGAAGGGTTTATTGTTTTTGGGGACTTAATGGAGTCTTATCTCAAATCATGCACACCACTATAATGGTAGAATCCTTTGCTGGTATAATTCTGAAAAAAAATTGAAGTCCAGGTGATCAAAATGGGAGCCCAGTTTATGCACTTGCAGTGTAAGGAAATTGGCAAGGACCTCTTTGTGGTAACTTTAATCTATGCTTCAAACTTTTCTTTTCAGCGGGCTGATTTGTGGACAGACTTGCTGGAGTTCCATGCTGGGGTGAGGGGACCGTGGGTGGTTGTTGGAGATTTTAACTGCTGTCTCAACTCTTCGAGAGTTGAGGGTGGAGTGGGATTTCATGGAGGAGCTGGTGGGGAGTTACAGCAATTATTATTTAATTCTGGCTTAGTTGATCTTCGAGGGAGTGGCAGGTGGTTCACTTAGGAGAACAAACAAAAAGGTCACTTTTTTATTCGGAAAAAACTTGATCGAGCATTAATAAATCAACAATGGCTCTTATCTTTCCCCTTTGATTCAGTGGAGTTCGGTGACCCAAATTTTTTGGACCACACACTTATTATCATTCAGCATCAGTTTAATTATCATAGATGTGGCGCTCCTTTTCGGTTTTTCAATGGTTTACTCCGAGTTGAGGGTTTTATGGCCATGATTGCACAAATTTGGCGGATGGAGATTTAGGGATATAAAGGTTTTCAGTTGATGCAAAACCTGAAGCTTGCATAATGAGCGATTAAAGACTTCAATAAGCAGTGAACTAGCAATCTCCAGCACTCACTTGGCAGATCTCCAGCACCAGTGTTACAGGGAGCCCCTCAATGAAGGACTTTGAGTACTTGAGGCTGATGTCATGCACAAATATTTGGAGGCTTTGAAGCTAAATGACTCCATTCTTAGACAAAAAGCAAGACAAACCTGGCTGAAGGACGGGGACTGAAACACTAAGTATTTTCATGCAGCTATCCTTGAAAGGCGCAATATTAACACTATCACTGAACTGATGGACTCTGAGGGGAGCATTTTGAGGGGTCAAGCAGCGGTGTCAGATCATGTTAGGGATTTTTTTGTTCAACTTATGGTAGCTATGAAGATTCGAGAAGGGCTGGATTCGGGGTTAGGAATGTCCTAGACTTCAACCCTAGTCAAGAAAGAATGGACTTGCTTAACGCCCCTTTCACAGTGGTGCAAGTGAAAGAAGCATTGTTCCACCTTAATATCTCCAAATCTCCCGGTCTGGATGGGTTCTCCGTTGGGTTCTTCTAACAAACGTGGCACATTGCTGGTCAATTGGTAACGGAGGCAGTGCTTGAGTTTTTCTCTTTTGGGAAACTCTTGCGAGAGATAAACCATACACACATATCCTTAATTCCCAAGAAGGAGAGACCCGATAAGATTACGGATTATAGACTGATATCGTGTTGCAATATAGTGTACAAAATTATTGCTTCCCTTTTAGCAGAGCATTTGAAAGGGGTGTTGGCGGAGGTTGTCAGCAATGCTCAGGGGGCCTTTATTTTGTCAAGGAGTATAAGGGACAACATACTGTTGCTAAAAAAATTGATGGTAGATTATCATACTAGTAAGAAAGTTAATAGTTGCGCCTTAAAAAATTGATGTTTATAAAGCTTTTGATACTCTTGACTGGGAATACTTGCAAGAATGCATGTTGGGGGTTGGATTGCCTCCACGGTTTTGTCATCTGATATCTCAATGTATCTAAATGACCTCACCGAGCGTCCTTATCAATGGACTTTCGACGAAGCCTTTTAAGCCTCAACGAGGAATAAGGCAAGGGGATCCCCTTTTCCCTTACTTATTCACGCTAGCGATGGAGGGCTTACCAAGGTTACCATCCAAACTGGTACAATGTAATAGGCTCTTTCAATACCATTAAAAATGTGTTGACTTGAACCTGTCTCATTTATTGTATGCGGATGACGTGATCCTTTTGTGCATGACAGAGCCGCAGATGTTAGTGATGATGATGAATCTTATGACCGTTTTTTCTCATTGGTCGGGTATGCAAATTAACTTTCAAAAGAGTGGTATTTATATATCCTCAGATGTTCACAATAGGGAAGAGCTGAGCAATATAGTTGGGCTATCTCTTCAGGGCACACCATTATGATATTTGGGGGTACCAATCACCTCAGGTAAGCCTCAATTTACTGACTTCATGCCTTTGCTGGAAAAATTAAAGAGTAGGGTCAGTGCTTGGCAGAATCATTTCCTCTCCTTTACAGCCAAAGTTAGCCTTATTGTATTTGTATTGAATAGCATGAATGTGCACTGGGCGGCTCATGTCGTTATCCTGAAGAAATGGAGAGGATTATCAAAGCGTTCTTATGGTCTGGCAATTGCGAAAACAGTAAGGGTGCGAAAGTTAAGTGGAGTGAGATTGTCATTCCTAAGAAGCATGGCGGTTTGGGCATCATTTCGTTCACTATAATGCAAAGATGTCTACTTTTGAAGCGAATTTGGCGTCTTTTTGTGGATAAAGAGGTTTTGTGGGTGAAATGGGTGCAAGTCTATCGCCTCAAGGGCCAAAGTTTTTGGTATCTTTAATTGAGGCCCGATGACTCATGGATCTTTAAAAGCTTCCTGCAGTTGAGGGATTTGCCTTTAATAAGGAGTAAAGTTGGGAGTGGTGAGGATACTTTTTTCTGGTTTGATAATTGGCATGAGAGGAGTCCTCTCTGGCTTCAGCATGACTTAATAGGGGTTAGGAATCGAATCCCTAAGGTAGCATCTCTTGCTTGGGTTATCCGAGATGGTTTGATTCTTCTGCAAGATTTTCTATATTTGCCTAAAAGATATAACCAATTACATCATAAACCATTTTGGAGTAAGGATTTTCAGTTGCATCCACATTATTTGTTATAAATCCAATCCTAATTGGAAACTTATCCACATTTATTGATGAGTTTACTTCATTACCCCTTGAGATGCTACAAATTAATGGGTCCTTTTGTCATGTCCACTTAAAATAATTTGGAACAAACCATTTTCTTAATAAATAGAGATTCACTTCATCAATAGGAAGAAAACAAATATGTTTGCACCTTTTACATGGACATCTAATTTTTGGACCATCCATATATACAGGTGAAGAGCTTGCATAATTAATAAAAGCTTAAACTCCCTCAACAAACTCAAGATTAATAAAACAATCTGATATTAATCGTCTATACATCCAAGATCTATCATCATTACTTATTTATGAAAAACTGTTATTTAAAAACGTGATTTCTAGTTAGATATAATAATCGTTAAGGTAGTATCCATATTAATCTTACAAAACATTTAATCTTTAGTTACACATTAACAATAACACAAGAAGAAAGCATTGTATTATAGCATATGCATAAATTTATATAATGTCAAATGACAGGGAAATATTTTAGGTTGCATGTGATGTTAACTAATTTCAAGTATTTACCGTTTATATCAAATAACTAATGACAATATTTAGAGAGGACTTTATAGAATTATATTGTTTCTTCATCTAAGTTGTTATCTAATGTAATATCGTAGTTTTATTATTGTATTGTGTAATGTGTTGTACAAGCAATTTATGGTGTACTAGAGTAATATAAGCATTTAGATATAATGTTGAAGTTATGACGAAGATTACAGATAGACCATAGATGGAGGGCTACTGTAGGGTCACCGAGAGGGTTTCACACGGATTCCTAAAGGAGAACTCCAGGATAGGTCCTTTCATCTAAGCATTACATGATTGAGATGTTTACTTGTAGATAAATAAATCATGATTTAGAAACATTTAAGAAAAACACATTTCAATGATTAATATAAATAAACACATACATTAAAATAAATCAATTTGAAATAAAAGACAGCAAAGTGAGTACCTTTATACTCCAGAAATGGATACATGAACACCCGGTAGAGAGAGAGAGACCCAGTGCAAGGGTGGCAAGGACAACAAATATAACAAATAATGCCCAGGACAGAAGTTGTAACAAGTCCCTGACAACAACCAACATAATCCAACTAAAAGGAAATTAACTTCACTTCAACCAATCAGTAAAGAAATAGTTGTATGAATAAAATAAAATCATATAGTCATTATTGAACTTTATGCAACAGGTAGGATTCATTATTCCAAAAAAAATGTTGATTTGTTAATTACAACAAAGGAGAGAATCATTTTGCTAATCAAAGCATTGAAAGTGTTATGTAGAGGTTAGTCTGAGACTTAGGGCCTGGAATTTGTTCAAAAATGAAATTTTTAATCTATTAAACAAAATACCAAGATTAGATTTTATAAGATAATTAATGACAAAATAATATAATTGTATCTTTGTGCCTAGATAGAAAGACACCATTTCTAAAAATCCTCAATTGAAAAATGTTCTTCAGTGATTGTGGGATTATATGTAACACGTATTAAGTCCCCTATTTAATTGCATTAGACATTTGCAATACAACCTCAAATTTGCTATAAATAATAAGCAAAGTGTAGGATTATTATGAAGAATATCTACAATTTTCTCATCTTGAATTACCTTATGGTTTGGGAAGCAGACTTAATTCCTGTAAATTTTAATTATGATATATATGCATTGGTTGTGGGAAACTGAGAATCTATAACAATAAAAATGACAAAAAAATGCTAGTAACTACAAATATGACAAGTCAAAAATAGCAAAAGTGAAAGTAAAAATAAAACTAGCTTTTGAAAGGTGATTAGGTAAGAATGAGGCGTAGTCCCCTTCTTGCCCCCCCATGTACCCATCGATCTTGTCTCTGTTGCTTCTTACACTTATATCCAAGACATGTTTCCTCCAATTCAAAGATAAATATTTCCATTTTAATTCCCAGGAGAACATGTTTCTAGTTGATATATTGTGAGTAGAAGAACAATAGCCATTGTAATCCGTTTCAAAGATTGATCTTGGTATATACAACCGACCAACTATAATCTAGAAAAATAACCACCCATCACAGTCTTCTTCTCCGACTGTGAATTTCCACGATCCAAGCCCTTCTCCTACTCAAACTCCCACCTACTGGCCTTACAAAATAAGCAAACTAATGCCTCAAGACCAGACCCAACCTCAAACACCCACTGACATGACTATCGTTCTTACTATCTCTCCCACACCTCAACGCCCAAGAAACTCTTCTCGGCAAACCACTATTACTATACTAACCATCCACCATCCATTTCCATAAGATAGAACAAAGCAAACCAAAAGATCAAAAGGATAAAAGTTTATAAACAAAAAAGAAGCTACCTTGCGATGAGATAAGGTTGCGAAATGATTTAGGGCTAGAACGAAGGTGGGAGATGGTAGAACGATGGTGGTAGATGGTAGGTGATGGTGGAGGCGATTTAGGGTTAGAACGAGAGAAGCTAAAATGTACCTCAAGTATTTCTCAACTTTGTCTATATTTGTTTTGTTATGTAAAGTGATTCCTTAAGGAAATATCGTTCTATAGGTATCCTTACAGAAAAATCATTACGTAGGGAAATTCCCTACAAAATGGTGTTTCGTAGGGAATTTTCCTACAGAAACATCACTTTGTAGTAATTTACATATGAAAATATATTTTTGTCGAGAAATTCCCTACGAAAATGTGACTCCGTAGGTAATTTACCTACGAAATGATATTTTCAAATGGAATTTCCCCACAAAAATTTTTTCCGTAGGGAATTTTGTACCGAGAACCATTGACATCTATTTTTACAACGACTTTCACTATTCTAATGCTAAACTTTGTCGACAAAGTTTGGCAGTAAAATTTCCTTCTCTTTTAATGAATTTTTTTTTCTATCACAAAAGACCTTTTTTCCCAATAAGTTGAACTACAAAAAGAAATTTCCATTGCTAATTTACTACGAAAATTTTTTCGTAGGGAATTTTCCATCGATAATGTGCAATTTTCTTATAGTGGAAGCAAAGGATTATTTATTTCAAATTGTTTAGTTATAGGTATTATATCTTGAACACCAAGTATAACTTACAAATGTTTAATTAAAAAACAAATAAATGATTTTTATTAGCTGTTCTTTAACTCTTATTCTCCTCATTATGCCAAATTTCACTACAAACAAACCCTCTTATGCATTCAAAATCTTAACATTTACACTTGAAACTCTTACAATTAATTATCGGTATAATATCAACAAAAGCATGTGATACATACCAATTACAGAAGCACACATGCAACACTTTAACACAATCATAATTGAACTTTCATCAAAAACTTTATAGACATGAGAAATTCATCCTAAACTAACTAAGATAGTCACGTCTTCTCCCGTTCTTCACTAACATTAAGACATCCATAATAAAATCCAACCATAGACAATCCAAACAAACACGAACAACTAAAAAAAACCACGCTAAAGTCGTGAAACATCACAACTTAAAACAACAAAAATGGAAGCACAAAACAAACCAAAGGAACGACTTACCTCAACCAAATTTTGACTTGTGATAAGTTTAGGTGCATCTAATTTACACAATGTTAGATTTATATGTTTAGAATTATTCAATTAATATTATAGAATGATAATTACTATGCATAAAATTTAAAACAATTAAAGTCCACTAGTAAGTAACTATCTTTAACATTTGTAAATTAATCTTAATTTTCTAAATTAATCATAAAAAGGAAAAGATGTTTTTACCAAGAAAGCAACATTTATTATTTCTTTGTTTTGGTTCAACAATAAAAATCCTAAACCAAATTGAATTTTATTCCTACATCTGAAGTCCACATCAAAAAGGGTAAGAGGAAATTGACGTTGGAGTTAAAAACATTTGAATTAAGCATGTGAACACATTCCTATCGCAATCATATTTCTTATGAAATTTTGCTCCATATAAAAACATAAGGGACGAAGGGGGATTCTAAACATGATTAGATGACATATTTGAGAGGAACTCAAACCTCTATTCACAACAAAAAATCAAGGAATTAAAGACATGACAATTTTTGTCAAACCACATAAACAATTGATTATTAAAAATTTCCAATTTTTATAAATTCTTTGGTCACCCATCCTATGGTGGAAACTAGGTAAATTGATTGATACATAACAAATTGGGAAAATTTTAAACATATCAATTGCCTTTTAAACATATCAAGAATGATATCAACTCCCTTTTAAATATCTTTTTTGCTTCTTAAAATGTCAAATTTCACTACAAGTACTAACACTTGAAAATCTTACAATCAATTATTGGTGTAATGTCAACAGAACGTGATATCTATACGCCAACACAAGCAGAACACTCCCAACACTTAACACAATTGTAACAAATAATTCATCGAGCACTTTACAGACATGAGTAATTCATTTCAAGATAACTATGAAAATCACATATTTTCCCTTTCTTCACTAACATTAATACATTCCAAACAAAATCCAATCCAATGCAAAAAATTAAAAAAAATCACCCTTACCTATGCAACATTACACCTTTAAAACCAACAATGGAACCACAAAACACATAAAAAAAGGATCCACGTCTTACCTCGACTAAAAGATAGAAGGATGCAAATAAAGAAAGCAAAAGGTCATCGACTGGGGAGAAAAAGAAGAAGAAAGGAGCGGGATAGGAAAGACTAAGAAAAAATGAGGGGTGGAGTCGGGTGCTTTAGATAAAACAAATAGGAAAATGACGTCGTTTTTCATAAAGCAACCAATGTCGTTTTCCTTTTTTTAAACGTTCCAACATTTGGTGACGCTTTTCAAAAACGTCACCAAATGTATGTACACAACAAGCTGTTTTAAAAAGGGAAAGAAATGACATTATTCCTTTAAAGGAAAATGACGATGTTTTCCTTTTATAAACAACGTTGCCAAATGTTTATACACCATCAACCTTTTCGTGACACTATGCATAATTTGTCGCTAAATATAAACATTTGGTGACTATTTTAGAAATTTGGTGACAAATATAACATTTGGTGACTATTTTAGAACTTTGTCGCCAAATATTTGTCGCTAAATATCGTATTTGGCGACAAATTTCTAAAATAGTCACCAAATGTTTACATACCATCAACCTTTTAATGAAGCTATGGAGAATTGGATGCTAAATATCATATTTGGTGATGAATTTCCAAAATAGCCGCCAAATGGTTTTGATTTTTATATTTTTCCAATTTTTTTGGTAATATATAAATTATATAAAATAGTATATAATTTATATATAGTAAATAGAGTTTTGTGACACCGTTTATATATTTTCAAATCATATATTTTAAAAGACATTAATAAAAGAATTAATTTATGTAATAAAATTAATATTGTGTTGTTTGTTTTATAAAATTTTAAAATAACATTGTTGTTAACTAAATTTATTTTTACACTTACAATCATTGTCAACAATATTTAATTTGATTATTAAGAATATCATATTAATATTTAATATTGATTTCCATTTTTTTTACTATATTGCAATTTTTTTAATTACATCATAATAGATATAATTATACATGGTAATTAATATAATGTTATATTTGTTGGACCCCGTTTCCAGAGCCCAACCCCAGAACCATAAAACGGGACCGTATTCCACTGAAATCTCCTTAACTACTATCGGTTCATCTTCATGCCCTGATACCAAAACTCTTGGGTCCCGATTTTCCGGAGTCCAACTCTTGGAGATAATGTAAAATCGTGACCATCTTGCGGTCGAAAACCCTTCATTTGGAAGGGAGAATCCTTCGGAAGCAAATGGTGGGTTTGCCGTGGCGAACGGACGGGAACTTGTGCTGAGACCGTTTGGGAAAAGTTCGTCGCGGCAAAGTTCTAAGATTAAGCGAGAATTGCTCTCAAGAAAGGTTCGCCGCGGCGAAACCCCTAGAGTCAAAACCCCTTTACCAAAAATTTCCAATGGTTTCTACATCACTCTTACCTTACTTTCAATTTACGATTTTCCCAAAATCACTCCCTCTAATGCAACATCATTTCACAACATTTCAATATTATCTCATCATACTCTCTAATCTCTTTTCATTTAATTCATTTCTTACAACTAATTGTCATTATTCATAATTCCTACCTTTTTCCCATAACATCTCACTTATATATATGATGCAACAATTCATAATAAAAATAATCATCTCAAATCCATAACTTCCTTAAGTATACCTAATTTCAATTCAACCTCATCCATACATAATTTCATATTTCAACTTAACATCAAAAGTAACAATTTTTACAAATTTTTAATGGCATTTTAAGCCACAATACATCAATGTCTCAATTCTCCAAAGACAAAAGTTACATGAACTAATGATCCTTGAAATGTGACTAAGCCTTGTATTTTACAAAAAATAACTTGAATTCCAAAATATGCAGATTTTGAAGTAATGCCCTTATACTCTTGATCCCTCGATCTCTTCCTCATTGTCATTGTACCTTTTCATAACCATAGTAATTCCGCATTTAAAAATCATAAAACACTTATTTCATGAAATTCTCAATTTGTCAAACAATTCACAATAGTACAAATCATGTATGCATCAATCTCATCAAACATATCATGAACACATAAGCACATCAGAATGGTTTGGGTGCATCCAAAAATAGAACGTACTACACATTCTCACATAATTGTCGTGTGTAGCCGTGAATAGAACGTACTATCGCAATCCCACTTAATGGTCTTGCGTAGTCGTAAACTTATGGGAGTCCATGAAAGAGCTCTATGCCACTAGCGGGCAGACGGGAGAAGCATTTTGTCAAAGTGACTTAGGGGACCACCACAAACCCACATAACATGTATTTTATGACTTGCAAAACATATTGTCCAAAAAGGCACTTTTTGGAAACTTTTTTATCATGAGCATGAAATGTTTCAAATGCATTTCCATTTCGTAATTCATTCATAAAATTTATATACCAAACATATGAAGATTTCTCAAATCATTCACGTAACAGTAATGCAACATTTATAAAACAAAATGAAATCATTTAATTCTATTGCTTTTGAAAACATAGTCATGGCTCATTAACTCTATTATAAACATGAAACCCACCTTAAGAATCCTTATTTATAACTTGCTCAAAGATGCCTCTCCTCTTGATCCTCTTGTCTTTCTTGATTCCCTTTATCAGTGACAAAAATCCCCATTCAATAGGAATACAATTTGAAGAACCATATATATAGCATATTCACTAAGATAAATGCTAAATAATCAAACTCTTCCAAAAGTCTAGACCTTTGGGTCAATTTTCCATGATCATTTAGATAAGATAAATGAAGAAGTTTGGTAACACTTCCTTCTAGAAAAATGTTTCTCATTTCCTTAAGTGTCTAATGACACCAAAATCTTTCAATTTGGCTGAGTAATATAAAAGTTATAACCCAAAAATTTTCGGACTATTCTTATACTTAAACAACATTCTGTGCTCAACTTCCATCCAAAAATTGAAATTCTTAGTGACTGAATTAGCACTCAATTTCTTTTGAAAATATGTAGCCTTATGTCTCTAGTTTACTACAAATAAGAAATCACTCCATTTGAATAACTACAAAAAAAGTTATGCCTAAAATATCGAAATATGTCTGTGTAGGAAAGTGGACTTCATCGCGGCGAGGCCAGAAGTTCGCCGCAGCGAGCTGGTCCAGTAGCCTACGAAATTTCCAGCCCTCATCCCATTTTTTAGATTTTTCACATCCAAACATCTACACCTAACATATCTTATGCAAAAATCATCCTTTCTAACTCATTTACACTTCATTCTTAACTTCATTTCAAACTCAATATCATTCACAAATAAATCATGATCTATCTTTGATCATTAACCCAAAAAGAGAACATTTGCCTAAATCATTCATCAACAACTTCCTACATGTATTCAACTTCATTTTCACTTCTAATTATCACTAAATATGCTTCATTCAACAAATCAAGAAGGGTTAATGCTTATACTTACTTGTTTTAGCTTCAAAGTCTTCAAACTCTTCAAGAACTCCAAAACCCTAACTTGATTTTCTCTTCTTCTTCTTTTCTCTCCCACGAAACTCTCCTCTTTCTTTCTTCTCACTCACATTCTTGCTCTCTTCTTAAATGGAAGACAAAATTTTCTTCTTCCGTTAATACCCTTAATGAGGGTAAAAAGTCCACATTACCCCTTCCTTATATGCTTATGGTCTTTAAACTTAAGTGTCATGCCCAATTTTCCTTTATACAATCTTACTACTTTAATGCTTTAATTCAATTTACCTATGTCATAAAATCTTACCAACATTAACATAATAATTAACTCCAAAAAATAATCCATCAACCTCATAATTCATTTAAATCATGCCTAATTTCAATAAAATAATTAAAAAATATTTCGGGGGCCAACAATTTCTCCCCCTCTTAAAAGAATTTCGTCCTCGAAATTCTTACTGGACTGATTAAGAGGCAGGGGTATATCTTCTCATATACTCCTCCGTTTCCCATTTAGCTTCATCACTCGGATAATTTCTTCAAATTGACCATAGTTGATAAACTTACCAGGTCTTTCTATTACTTATTTAGTCATTCACTTTCTTAGCTGGTTCCTCAATATTTCTCAGATTATTCATAAATTTCACTTCCTGTGTTGACATTACATCTATGTCAGATCGTATTGATATTTCTTAACATATTCACAATAACACATCTTTGTTGGTAATACCAACTCATAAGTCAATGGTCCGGTTCTTAGTAACTTCATATGGACCAATACAATTCAAGCTTAGTTGATTCTTTATCCTAACCTGAGCACATCTTGAACTCAATCTAAGCACACCTTGGGAAGGTGGTACTCTTAGAAACATTTAATCTTTTGCTTCATAGTTCACATCTCTTTAGTATCAGTACATTTAACTTTTATGCATATCTCACTGTATTCCATGCCTTTGGCATAGATCCACCTAATTCATTCATCTATCTTGAATCATTTAATTTATAATACTGATCGATTTCACTTATCAACAACCTCTCCAATCAATCTGGCCTTCAATCGTTTTTAGGCCTTAATCATCACAATGCAAGAGCAAACGACTCTTTCCATCACTAACTCTTCATACAATATTCTAATGAAATCACTATGATAATGATTGTGATGCTTAAAGTCAAATAGGACTATACATTGATCTCATGTTCCTATAAACTCCAAATTATAAGCTTTAAGCATATCTCCAACAGTTAAGACCGTTGGCAATTCAAACATTCAATCACTTGATTCTGCATTCTTAGCCGCTAAATGATGTTCTGGTGTATTTCTACTAGGGTGTATGGCTTAAGTTACTATTTGTACTTTTCTAACAATCTCTTTGCTCTATGATCTTTATTGATTACACATACTTCTTATTTCAATCACAAAGTATCATTTTTCCTATTCGAACTCAAAATTCATATTCATTTTCTATTTCTTAGTAAGATTCACAATTTCTGAATCCTCAATTTGGGCTTTGTTCATGTGAAACTAATCTTAAATTTTCAGTAACTAATCATTTTGTCCAAAGTTCAATTCAACATTCTACGCTCTTTATTGTACTAGATTTGATAACCTTAATATCCAAATTTGTGATGCACTGCTGTTGAATTTTCTATTCAATGCATCTGATTACAACACTAGCTTTACCCGAATAGTACTTATTTGTACAATCATAATCCTTCAAATAATTCTATCTATTGCAGTAGTCTCGTATTCATTCTCTCGACTCAATATTTACCTCAAAGTTTAATGATCTATATATCTATATATACCCAAGATGTTTCTGTACATATAATGTCTCCAACTTTCAAGCAATCACTATTGCAGCAAGTTTCAATTCATATATCAATTAATCAACCCATGAGGTTTCAATTGTCTCCATTTGTATGAAATCACTTTATTATGCTGCATTGGATTTTATCCTAATCTCTTACTCAAACATTATTGTATACTACAAAATCTCCAAATCCAGATGATATAATTAATATCAGTGTTATAATTCCTCAAAATTCTCTTTACTTTCATTTCTCATACGATTTACACGTTTTTCCTTGAGTATTCAAACTATTCTTCTCAACTTTCGAATACATTTAATATTTCATCAAATTTACTTGGATTGCTTTAATCTTCAATACCATAGTACTGTCAGGAGCAATTGTTAACTCAAACAACTTTTAAAAGTATTGCGGGAGCACAAGCAAGCGATAGGATGGTCCTTAGCAGACATACCTGGAATTAGCCCTGCTCTTTGCACTCATAGGATATTATTGAATGAGGGTTCCAAGACAGTGAGGCAACCCCAGCGAAGATTGAACCCGCTTATCCTAGATGTGGTCAAAAAGGAAGTCACTAAACTGCTAAGTGCTGGGATTATTTATCCCATTTCTGACAGTGAATGGGTTAGCCCAATTCATGTGGTGCCTAAAAAGAG